>JACEGR010001735.1:0-154034 GCA_014170235.1 Listronotus bonariensis | reverse complement strand
ATACTGTAAATCCGCGAATGGACTTGATTAAGTATACCTTTTTTTGCTTAAAACTATTATAAAAATCGTCGTAGTGTATACAAGGTTGTTCAAAATTGCGAAAATATTACTTAAAAATTAAAAAAAAACATTTTTGGAACTTTCTTAAAAAATAATAATAAAAATTAAATATAACTATTTTTTTTATTGGTTATGGTTACAAAAAAATTAAAATGAGGTTCACTTAAAAGTAAAAAATTAGTAAAAAAACTTTTTTGTAACTAAAAGTCGTCAAACCAATTGTCTTATAAGGCAAAGGAAGATCCAAAATTATAAAGATGATATTTTGACAAATAAAAAATATTGGCAATAAATATTTTTGTTACTCTATAATAACTTAAGTGCTATTTTTTTTTTTATTTTCGAGTTCCTGACGATGGCTATATATTTCCGAAATCTATGACAAATAAAATGTCGTATTTTTTACGGCTTGTAAAGAAACCTTTTACTTGGTAAAAAATATACAGGATGATCCATTAAAAAAAAACAACTTTGTGTTATAACTTTAAAAAAATAATGTTCATGAAATTAGTTGGCTGGTTCAGTCTTGTAAAAATGTTTGGGGAATTTATTTGATTGGAATTTGTAATTCTAGTGGTATATGGTTAGATTATTTCCTAAACTTAGATTTAAGCCAACAAGAAAGAATTTTACTCATACAGTCCGACATCAATTTTGACAACCAGTTTGGATGACTGAAATTTATTTGGGGGTAATATCCCTGGTGCATTTAATTTTTCCGGAAAAAAAATCGGAAAAAGTAGTTTCCAAGTAATTTGTTTTAACAAATAGCATAATCGAGAGTGGTTTTTAAAATCCGAGTCAAAGACGAGTATTCCAATTTTTCCACGAGAAAAATTAGATGCACGAGGGATATTTGGTAAGAATATTTCCTGAGTTAAATAAACATTTTATTATACTACAACATTTTATTAAAACAATTAGAACAATATAACTTGCAACTTGTCAAACTTGCATGACATTTTTTTTTTATTTCTTTCCGGAAAAACAGCTAAGTTGACAGTTGTTAAGTAATTTTCCAACTTAAAATTTATATTTGACATACCAGTTCTTGATAGCGATTAATCAAAATTAATAGGAAGGAAATAATCGCTGTTAAACAGTCCTATATAGTGATTTAATCACTTATTTAAACAAAATTTATTTAAAACACGGTGGTGTCTGACTTCATAATGAGGAAATAATCACATTTTTTTAGAAGAGATATTTTTAAATACATTTTTTATAGTATTTTTTATGGTAACGCAAGAAAAAACAGTCGCACCATAGGTACGTGGAATTTAAATACTGACCATATGTGGAAATTCCCTTCTGGTTGCCGGGGTGCCACCAGCTACAAGCTGTTGTCTGTTAAATGGACATTTGTTCTTTCTCAAATCGCTTCCTCCCTTAAATAAAGTTGGATTCAATTCAACCTTCCATACATACTGGGAATATTCAATGCATTCTAAATAAAAACATAAAAATGTATTTGGAATCAAAGTTAATTTATACAGATTGGCCAAACTTGGTCTTCGGACAGGATTTCTTTGAAAAAAAAGAGACATACTACTAATAAAGAAAATGTAAGCTAAAAGAAAATTAAGCTTCAAATTGCTTTATTGTCGTGTATCTTCCACTTTTAATTTAAATGGTTTGGAGGGTTAAATCGGAGCGACATTAGTTTGGAGGGGTAAGTCGGCGGCATACGCGTGTCTCGCTCACAGACTACAGTACAGGACTATTTCTTTAAAATCTCTCAGATATTAAAAAAATTGTCAAAATTCACAAACATTGCAGGCTTCCTTAGATATTCATTTAAAAAATTGCGGGGAAAAACTTACGTCACTAAGTCATGTGCAAAGCGAACCAATTAAGAATGAATGTTGATCCTACCTTGTATTCGTTGTATCATGGATGTTTACCGTGATAAATTCCTATAATTTATGCCTAAGTTTTCACAAATTTCTATCATTTACAACCAATTATTACCGTTGTTAGACTTAAAATCAGTAGTAAAAAAGCCAGGCGGTCATCAGTTCTGTCTCACTTTCAATTATTCCCCTTTTTGTTGCTCGCACACTATTAATACGACGCGTTAAGAAAGAAATAGTTGATTCCCAAGGAGATAAACTTTTCAATAAGGAGCGCTTAATTTTTAAATATGTCCGGAAATATAGGTTATGTTTGTGACGTCACCTTTGTGCCATATTATTTTTTATCTGACAAAATAAACCAATACTTGCATAAAATAACATAAAATGACTATTCAATTTAACTATAAACAGTAAAAACTAAACATTTATAGAAGTCCAATGACTAAAAAGCAAAAATTAACACGAAAACCGCAATAAAAGCTTCCACGATGTAACGATTGTAAACAAAGAAGTAGGGAAAAAATTACGTTACAAAATTTTTAGTGAACATAGGCTTAAATGGGATCGAGCGCTCCTTATTAAAAGGTTTATTTCCTTGGTTGATTCCGTCTTTATTTGTATGACGCTTATTGTGGCATCTTTGTAACTGGTTTTAGTCTAATACAGTAAAGATTAAGCGCTTCTTATTGAAAGGTTTGTCTCCTCGCGAATCAACTATTTCTTTCTTAACGCGTCGTTTTAATAGTGTGCGAGCAACAAAAAGGGGAATAATTGAAAGTGAGACAGAACTGATGACCGCCTGGCTTTTTTACTACTGATTTTAAGTCTAACAACGGTAATAATTGGTTGTAAATGACAGAAATTTGTGAAAACTTAGGCATAAATTATAGGAATTTATCACGGTAAACATCCATGATACAACGAATATATGGTAGGATCAACATCCATTCTAAATTGGTTCGCCTTGCACATGACTTAATGACGTAAGTTTTTCCCCGCAATTTTTTAAATGAATATCTAAGGAAGCCTGCAATGTTTGTGAATTTTGACAATTTTTTTAATATCTGAGAGATTTTAAAGAAATAGTCCTGTACTGTAGTCTGTGAGCGAGACACGCGTATGCCGCCGACTTACCCCTCCAAACTAATGTCGCTCCGATTTAACCCTCCAAACCATTTAAATTAAAAGTGGAAGATACACGACAATAAAGCAATTTGAAGCTTAATTTTCTTTTAGCTTACATTTTCTTTATTAGTAGTATGTCTCTTTTTTTTCAAAGAAATCCTGTCCGAAGACCAAGTTTGGCCAATCTGTATAAATTAACTTTGATTCCAAATACATTTTTATGTTTTTATTTAGAATGCATTGAATATTCCCAGTATGTATGGAAGGTTGAATTGAATCCAACTTTATTTAAGGGAGGAAGCGATTTAAGAAAGAACAAATGTCCATTTAACAGACAACAGCTTGTAGCTGGTGGCACCCCGGCAACCAGAAGGGAATTTCCACATATGGTCAGTATTTAAATTCCACGTACCTATGGTGCGACTGTTTTTTCTTGCGTTACCATAAAAAATACTATAAAAAATGTATTTAAAAATATCTCTTCTAAAAAAATGTGATTATTTCCCTCATTATGAAGTCAGACACCACCGTGTTTTAAATAAATTTTGTTTAAATAAGTGATTAAATCACTATATAGGACTGTTTAACAGCGATTATTTCCTTCCTATTAATTTTGATTAATCGCTATCAAGAACTGGTATGTCAAATATAAATTTTAAGTTGGAAAATTACTTAACAACTGTCAACTTAGCTGTTTTTCCGGAAAGAAATAAAAAAAAAATGTCATGCAAGTTTGACAAGTTGCAAGTTATATTGTTCTAATTGTTTTAATAAAATGTTGTAGTATAATAAAATGTTTATTTAACTCAGGAAATATTCTTACCAAATATCCCTCGTGCATCTAATTTTTCTCGTGGAAAAATTGGAATACTCGTCTTTGACTCGGATTTTAAAAACCACTCTCGATTATGCTATTTGTTAAAACAAATTACTTGGAAACTACTTTTTCCGATTTTTTTCCGGAAAAATTAAATGCACCAGGGATATTACCCCCAAATAAATTTCAGTCATCCAAACTGGTTGTCAAAATTGATGTCGGACTGTATGAGTAAAATTCTTTCTTGTTGGCTTAAATCTAAGTTTAGGAAATAATCTAACCATATACCACTAGAATTACAAATTCCAATCAAATAAATTCCCCAAACATTTTTACAAGACTAACCAGAACTAACCAGAACATTATTTTTTTAAAGTTATAACACAAAGTTGTTTTTTTTTAATGGATCACCCTGTATATTTTTTTACCAGTAAAAGGTTTCTTTAAAAGCCGTAAAAATACGACATTTTATTTGTCATGATTTCGGAAATATATAGCCATCGTCAGGAACTCGAAAATAAAAAAAAAAGATTAGTTATTATAGAGTAACAAAAATATTTATTGCCAATATTTTTTATTTGTCAAAATATCATCTTTATACCTTTACTTTATAAGACAATTGGTTTGACCACTTTTATTTACAAAAAAGTTTTTTTACTAAATTTTTTTTAAGTGAACCTCATTTTTAATTTTTTTGTAACCATAACCAATAAAAAAAATAGTTATATTTAATTTTTATTATTATTTTTAAGAAAGTTCCAAAAATGTTTTTTTTTATTTTTAAGTAATATTTTCGCAATTTTGAACCACCTTGTATACACTACGACGATTTTTATAATAGTTTTAAGCAAAAAAAAGGTATACTTAATCAAGTCCATTCGCGGATTTACAGTATTAGCTTAGTGACTTAAAGGTCCGATACTTCGGTTTTTGAGTAGAAGCAAATGCTTTATACAGTGAATAGAGTATGTCAACATTAATAGATTTTTGAACAGACCCACCTCAAAAGTCCTGCTGGCACCCCCACCCCCCTCAAAGTTGGTTAAGGGATTGATATAGTTTTTTCTAATATCTTCTAAACGGTAAATGATAAAAAACTGATTTTAGTGTCGTTAGATAGAGCACAAAATTCTGCAAAATAGTAATAATTAAAATTGTATTTTTGTTTATTACGTAAGAATCTCCAATATAGAAAAAGTTGGAGGGAGCATCTACGAGGCATTTTTTACGATATATCGTCCAAACCGTCTACCAAACAAAAAAATATAAGACACCAAAAATTAAGGCCAAACTTTTCCCTATCGAATGGTGTATAACACTATACTATTTTCTTTTAAATTAAAGCTACCAGTGGCGTACAAAAGTAGCACTACACCAGTATAGTAGGTAGTTAAAAATAGAAATTTTTAATGTCATACTTTTATTTTATTTTTTCAGAATATTTCTCACTTTAGTTATATTAATTGGTAATATTACCTTATTGCGCATAATAGTAATATTAAAAATAATATTTTTGTTTTTTGGTAAGACTCTACAACAAAAAAAGTCGAAGGGGAGTATCCATATGGCACTTTTTACCATATATCTTTCAAACCATTAACAAAAAAAAAATAAACAACATAAACGACAGACCACAAAGTTATTATTTAGACTATTATCTTTTAAAATAAAGCTACCAGTGGCATACCAAATTAGTTCTACACCAATAAAGTACCTAGAAATCGAAATATTTAATGTTATTCTTTAATTTTAAAAGATTATTTTTCACTTTAGATTTATTAATTAATAATTATACTTTACATTTTATTTACTTATTTCTTTTGTTTTATAATTTGATTCATCATATTTTTAAATAAATAACAACAGTATTATAATAACTTTTTATTATAAAGATAACAACAAATATGGCTTATACAGTGTGTCCCAGGCTAGGTGTTACAAGAGGACAAATTTACCAAAATTTTTGGAATATTTAATCGTCCTTTTGGGAAACTGGTCGCATGGTCCAAAACTAATAATTACAAAATTTGATTTCAATTGGTAATATACAGGGCAAGTTATAACTAAAAATATGAAAAATGACCAAGGATAAAGTACCTTTATTTTTAAAAATAGGACAAAATTGTATAGGTAAATGTTGTAGAGATCTAAATTTTATGTCAAAATTTAAAGTTAAACACATTAAGTAAAAAAATATTTTTGTCAATTTTTAACTCGCCCTGTTTAATACCAATTGAAGTAAAGTTTTGTATTTATTAGTTTTGGACCATGCGACCGGTCGCCCAAAATTGCGTTTTAAAATTTAAAAATTTTTGTTCCATTTGTCCTCTTGTAACATCTATCCTGGGACACACTGTATATAACATCAATAAAAACACATTATTACACAACCTAAAATACCTAATTACAACATTCCGCACACAAACATAACCTGGTACATTTTAAATTTTTTAAACAACATTTACAATTTGTGCCACATTTACATTTTAATAGTGTATCAGATGATATTTTTTCATTTTTTAAAGTGGTCCACAGTGGTGTCCATTTAGTATTCTTTAAAATCCATCCCCATTCAGATGGACATGGAAGTTCAACCACTGGTTGGCAGAGATTACCCCAAACAAATCCTGCTTGATAAATGCATTGATTAATGTGAAGTGCTAAAACATTCATTGTTGGGGGTAAATTCTCAACCGTTCGGTTTTTTAGGCAAAAAGTTGCATTCGACAAATATTAATGTTGCTACTATCAGAATGTTTATCGTAAATGGTTACAACGAATTTTGAGATCACACTTAATTGCCGAGATGAAGGTTTTTTGAATGCTGCAATAAATCAGTGAAAGTAACTTCCGGAAAAGATTCCCAAGCTTCCCAACACTTTTTTCCTTTTCCATAAAAGGAGGAGGTGGTATCGCAACCGGTTAGTGAATGAAAAAAGAAAGGGCTAGACTTTTTTCATTGATTTTTTAGCAATTTCGATACACGAAATATGTCTTACATTTTTACCAGTACCAAACTCAATCCACACGTCTTGATTTTGATTTTTGTACTGGTAAATTTTTTTCCGTGTAATATGATGATTTATTATTACTAGTATGCAGAATTAGAAATAATTATAAATTAATAAAACTAAAGTAAAAAATATAAAAAAATTAAAAGTATAACATTAAAAATTTACATTTTTAGGTACTATACTGGTGTAGTGCTACTTTTGTACGCCACTGGTAGCTTTTTTTTAAAGATAATAGTATAATGTTATACTCCATTCGATAGGGAAAACTTTGGCCTTTATTTTTTGAATTCTATATTTTTTTATTTGGTGGATGGTTTGGAAGATATATCGTAAAAAGTGCCGTGTAGATGCTCTCCCCAACATTTTTTTGTTGTAGAATTGTACTAAATCAACAAAAATACAATTTCTAGTGTTACTATAAGGTAATATTACCAACTAAAGTGAGAAATATTCTGAAAAAAAAATAAAATAAAAGTATGACATTAAAAATTTCTATTTTTAACTACCTACTATACTGGTGTAGTGCTACTTTGTACGCCACTGGTAGCTTTAATTTAAAAGAAAATAGTATAGTGTTATACACCATTCGATAGGGAAAACTTTGGCCTTAATTTTTTGTGTCTTATATTTTTTTGTTTGGTAGACGGTTTGGAAGATATATCGTAAAAAATGCCTCGTGGATGCTCCCTCCAACTTTTCTATATTGAGATTCTTACGTAATAAACAAAAATACAATTTTAATTATTACTATTTTGCAGAATTTTTGCTCTATCTAACGACACTAAATCAGTTTTTTATCATTTACCGTTTAGAAGATATTAGAAAAAAACTATATCAATCCCTTAACCAACTTTGAGGGGGTGGGGGGTGCCAGCAGGACTTTTTGAGGTGGGTCTGTTCAAAAATCTACCAATGTTGACATACTTTATTCACTGTATAAAGCATTTGCTTCTACTCAAAAACCGAAGTATCGGGCCATTTTTGAACAATAAGTCACTAAGCTATATGCATTCCTTTAAAGACTTGATGTTTTACCAACCCTTACATTCGGTTGCGCATTCGCCATTCTACACATACTTTACTTATAAATGAACTGACTGATTATGATAATACCCGATTTGCACTAACTAGTTCGTAATTTATAAAAGCACACTAGGCGCTCAGGTTTCGGTACGATCAAGGACCGATCAAATATCTTACATGGTATTTAAACATCATTCAAGGTAATTCTTTTAAAATGCATGTAAATTATTTGATCGGTCCGTGAGAGTACCGAGACCTAAGCGCCTTGTGTGCTTTAACCTTTAGCAAACAAGCATTCAATTTTTTTATTATTACTGGACACAAATATTCTTTACTTTCATTCATGCTCACCAAATTTGCCATTTTAGATTTTGGGTAATATTTGTGATATGCACTTTGTTTTTGACTGAATTTAAGCATTTACAAAACAACACAAAGGTTATTTCGAGTAGACTAAAAACCAGTTACAAAGGTGCCACAAGCGTCACACAAATAAAGACGGCAATCAACTATCGCTGTCTAAACGCGTCGTTTACAACGTGTGCGAGCAACAAAAAGGAGAATAGTTGAAAGTGAGACAGAACTGGTGACGCCGTGGCATCTTCTCAACTGGCAAGAACTTTACAATATAGCGATAAGCGAAAGATACCACTTTTAATACTAGTATATTTTTTTTGTTTAGAAGTTTCATTATTTAAAAAATTTTTGTTTAATTTTAAAAGCTATGGATTTAAGGTAGGAAAAACTTGATTTTCTTAAATTTAGGACTAAGACCAAAATAAGAAAGATAAGTAATTTTAAAATGTCTCTTATTGGCAATTTTTCATTTATTGCAAAAAGTAAAAAACAACTTGTTATTGAAATAATATTATTTTTAACAAAAAAGTAACGATAATTATTTCATGAAGAGGTTTTTGGTAAATAAATAACACATAAATATAAATATACTTTTATTTGCTTTTCAGTAAACATAAGAAATACACGAATATACATGTTTTGTCACTTCAAAAGGTTCATAGACAACTAAAGCAAGAACAATGTGGGACAGATTCATTACCATGTTTATATGCCGGCATTCTTTGTCTAATGTCTTCCTGTTAGTGTACTACACGCCTTAGACCGTCTTCTTTTTACGTATTGCCTATGAACCTTTTGAATTGGCTAAACGTGTATAAAAATTTTTAATATTTATATTGTCAAATAAATAAACCCTACAGTAAAAACTACATACTAAACATGTATAAAAACACAATCAAAATACCAAAAAATCAACAGAATCTCCTATTTATATAGCATCCACTATATTAATATTTTTTCCACTAGCAACATTTATTTAATCAATAATTTAGTATATTTTGGTGAGTGTGCGTGTGTATGTATGTAAATCAGGAATTAAAAAGATAGAATGAGGATTTTTTAAATAACCACTTATGTATTACATTTGCTTAAAGGCAGTTTTACAAATAATAGTACATCATTTAATTTAAGATTTATTCTCATAAAAGAAAATGGCACTAATATCATAATTAGTCATTTGTAAATAAGTTATGTATATGAAATAATTTAAAACATATTATTATGTATCTCATAAAGAAATAAATACTAACAGACTACGCCAACAACGATGCGACGCCAATGAATTGCAAAACAAACATATGTTTACTTACTTGTGAAATGACACATCACATTGGGGTTTAAAAAGTCTATTTTTTGCATACTTGGCATTCACGAACCATATTGTCGGTAATATTGTCCAATAATTTACACAAAAACACTATAAGACACATGAAAAACTGAGAAAATCACCAAAACAACCATTTATCACAAGGCAACGCTGCAAGTAATGGCGCATGAGAAGTGATAAAAATGCTACGAGACTAGCCAATTCGAGCCCGCTTGGAGGCTATAGCCCGTAGCAACGTTGTCGGGTTGTTTAGTCAATTTTCCGTGATTTAAAACAAAAAGAAAAACCTGTAAATAATTAAATATAATGATAATTTAATATGAACATAATAATAGAATTCTGATATCAAAATCACCTTAAAGTTTAGACGATATTCTTATATAGTATTACCAGTAAAAATTGTATTAACAAATAAATGCAAGCATGGCAAAAGCCAAGACTTTTAATATAAAATAGCAAAAGTGGCACTAGCGCTTGCCCTATGACTTAAGCAAAATTATCTTGAAAGCAAATAGTCCAGTCAAATCGGAGAAATTTTTAATGTCTGATCGTAATCAAATGTAAACAAGTTTCGTCTCCTGTAAAGGATAAAAGGTCATTGAAAACAACGAATAAAACTATTCACTTATTAACTAAATATGAATAGAAAATGATAAGAAATCACAAAATAGTTTTGAAACAACGAAAAATCACCAGAACACACGAATTGCAAGGCAAGCACCAAAACAATGAGTCAAACTTGGTTCTTCAATATGGCCGACTTCCGTCGCACGCAATAGGCTGGTTTATAAACGTCATGCTCCTTCCTTTTTATTTTTAATTCGTTGAAAATTACCAAAGATAATTTTAGTTGAATCCAATGAGCATGAAATTGAATCGATCTTCGCGCCTAACTCACTTTTGTGCGAACATAACCTCACAAATCCAGACGGGATCGAAATCGTCGGTAAAAATACGTCGAGCGAATCGAGCTGAGTCAGATTAGTCCGATGTTAATATCCGAACGATGGCGCGTAACTTCCCTACCTCCAGATGCAATAAACGAACGATACAGATTGAAAAGAGCAATCAGAGGCACATCCGACGTAAATACCGAACGCGGTAATTATGTTATGTTATTGGTTTTTAGACAAGGAGCATGGACAAGGGGAGAGAAACAGTTGATTTACCCCCACCAATTAAGAAATGGCACACACCTGCGACTGGTGATTGTGTTCAGCGACCAAAAGAGCTTGTCAAAGTTTTATTTTATTCTTGCTTAACGTTGGTAAAAAGGACGTGCTTGGTTAAAAGTATGGATTTATTTAGAATTTTTTGTTTCAGTACGCACTTTTTACGTAACATTTTTGTGTCTGAATCAATACTATCAGCCAAATAACTTGCGAACTTTCACCGGTTTGATGGTTAACTTAACACAGCGGGATTACTCGTCATGCGCATGGGAGGTTGTTTTTCCGGCTTGCTATTGGCTGTTATAAATGTCAAAACTCTTGACTTTCACATGTTCAATATGGCTGATGTTTTGTGATTGTTGTGGCTGTATATTTGTTTTGTGTTTTATTCGGTTTGATTTTACGTGTGACCTGTGTTATAGATATAAATTATTGAAACAAAATTTGTGGAAATTTATGGGTTTTTTAATAAATTATTTTTTAAATTATTTACGTTGTTTTTTTTTGAATAAAAACAAATTAACACTTTATCTAGGATTTATTTATGTAACAAAACATTATATACATTAATATTTTATATACATCCGTAAAATATATTTAATAAATATCTTGCTGGAGGTAAAAGCACAATGAACCAATAGAGGATTTCTGTGTGCGTCACTCTCTATTTAAAAAATTTGCTTGAACTGTAAAAGTCAGACAAATGATCAGTTTAAAAAGTATTAATAGTGATAAAAATTATACTAAAGCGAAAAATAAAAAGGCCTAAAGCCTAAACACTTAAAAAACTTAATAACTGACCCAGTTAAGGTACAAACCAAGATATAGAGTATGTCTACTTAAGTTCGTACCATAAGGCAAACTTTTTATTAATTTTACGAAAAAATTTAACCATTCGATATTAATTGTTTTCAGTGGTAGGTATATGAAATATCTTAAAAAATATAAATTTATGTTAAGAGGAAAGTACACTTATTTTTGTCAATATTGAAAATTTGTGGAAAAAAGTATTTAGGATTAGGATTTTTTTCTGCAATAACGAGCATTTTTGAGCTTCTTTTACAAAAGTATTTTATTTCAAAATAAGTATCCAGTAATGTGGAAACTTAAATTTTCATTGTTAATTAAAACCTACAATCTTATCTGCTTCCTTATACCTAAAAAACAAGTATGTAGATATCGAATAAAATGGACCAAGCACAGTGGCCTATGGAAACTGAAATCCTACTACGCTTTTCTTAGTATAAGTAGGTGATATTAACTTATAGACTATAATACCTTTCAACTAAATAGGATCAACATAAATCTAAAATTTATTTGGTTGGTAAGTTTGAACATGCTATTTTCATATATTTCTTAAAATTATACACTTATTTTACATTTAGTTCCATTTTTTATGCTAAACAAGTAATCTCGCAATAAAAGTTTAGTTTTCAAGAAATAATTCTATTTAGATTTTTATTTTCAGTTCTCATTTCCCTAAAATTTATACCTATACATTTTTCCACATTAACCTACCAATCTACCAAATACATTTTAATACACCATTAGCACTAAATTACCAATATTTAGTCATTAAAATACAGAGGCGCACATACATGTTTGCCGCCCGTAGGCTATTGTATTTTTGCCGCTTCTTTCTTTTTTTTTCTTCAGAAATATTTTTGAAGAGCAAAAAACAAAAAAAAAAAAGGTCCTCACTTCAATTTTTTTTTTTTTTTATTATAGGTTTAAAGTTGATAGATAGATATGTTCTGTAGTTTGGCGGATTCATTTAATAGATGGTATTTCTTTGGGTACACGCCAAAATTAAATTAAAAGTACTAAAAAACCAAAAAAATTTAAACAAGTAAAAAGATAATTAAAAATCGACGTTTCGGTGGCAAATCTGCCACCGTTGTCAAGACAAATGGAAATAAAATAATAAAAATGAAAACTTACTATTATTTAGGTTTTAAAACTCAAATTTTTTATGTTTTTTCTCGGATATTCTGAAAACTTTGACATTAAATGTCAAAACATGTTTGTTTGGTTGTTGAATTGAATTCGAAATCCACCAAAAGTATTCATAAGACGTATTCTGCCGCCCCCTAAAGAACGTCTGCCGCCATAGGCTTCAGCCTACTCAGCCTTTTGGTAAATGCGCCACTGTTAAAATATTAATAAATTTCAGTATAAACCACATTTTACACTTTTTATTAATGTTTTATGTATATTTACTCAATAAATCAATGTTTTTGAATATACCGCCGATTTTGATTTGTCATTGGGTGTGCGTATGCGCATGCCCTGCCATCCGCAGACCCTTTCTTCAAATTGTGCCACTTTTCGAAACGGCGATTGATCCTCTATCCTTGTCTATTCTCTTTGGTTTAGGACCCTTTTTGACTCATAACCTAAAAGTTCTGGTTAGTTCTGGTTAGTTACATTTAGACTACATTTACGATAGTCGGAGATTTAGCAAATAATGTTATATCTACGAAAGTTTTTACCTTTCTGTTGATAAGGGTTGCTTTCCAGTGACGAAAATTTTTGTGCGTCAGGCTTCAGGGCTTGAAGCTCTTGAACTGCTCTAAAAAGTTAGTCACTGGAACGCATCCTTAGACAAGGAAAGAGAGATACTTTAAGAAATTTTAAAATTTCGTTGTTTTTAACCATTCTTGGCTTTATAATAATATTCTCTTTTTAATATCTAATTCTATTTTATATAAATAATTTTTAAAAATCCATCCTTAACCATAAAAAAATACGTTTGAAGCACAAAAACCAAAAGAGGGGTTGGTGCATGAGGGACAAGGGGAAAGGAAAACGGAGTAGCTCAAGTGCATAACACTTTACGTCACTGGAACGCCATAAAGTAGAACGAAATGCTCCTGACCTACTCGGGAGCGCTCTATTTGCGTCACTGGAAAGCCTCTCATGAGAATTGAATTAGATATTAAAAAGAGATTATTATTATAAAGCCAAGAAAGGTTAAAAACAAACGAAATTTTAAAATTTGTTAAAGTATCTCTCTTTCCTTGTCTAAGGATGCGTTCCAGTGACTAACTTTTAGAGCAGTTCAAGAGCTTTAAGCCCTGGAGCGTGACGCACAAAATTTTTCGTCACTGGAAAGCTACCCAGTTATAGCGAGAAGTACAGGAACTCGTTATGAACTCAAGATAACCATGCAGCAATAGGTAACAATTCGTAAAATTATATCCAGCATCACCTTTAAAAATATAATTTCAAAAGAATTGGGAATGGTACTTAATAAAATAAATACAAAATATCTGTTTTTTTTTACTTACCAGACTAATAATATTGCCTTATCACATATTACTTAGTTGCAGCCTCAGTTGCAGTTTAATGTATCAAGAAGAATAAATATATCTCCTTTTGATACAGATTTTTCTCAATTTTAGTTGGAAAAGAAAAAAACAAATTAATTAGTAGTTTACACATATTTATTTTATTAAATAAGTAAAAGCAATAAATTCCAGAACACCTGTTGGTATAGTACTTTGGTAACAAAAATGAAAACATATATTTCTAACTAAACTGACAGGCGCGCTTGTGGCTGCTTCGGTTGTATCGGCAAGCGTCGATCTCCGGAGTTAAGCAGTAAAATGCGCTCCCATAATTTGGATGGGTGTCCGGCGACAGCGGTGTTTTGGGCAACGGCACACGGTGTTCTGCTCGGGGATGCGGACTGAGCAGCAACCATCCAAGTTATGGAATGAATGCTGTGTGAATGAGAAGGAGTAGGGGTCAAGGTACAATAAGCCTTCAGGCTGCAGTGCACCACCTAGACCCCGAAAGGGTGAAAAAAAAAAAAAAGGCTGGTTGTTAGTAAACATATAGACGTCACAAACAAAGGTAACAAAAACTCTTCTCGCTCCCGCGCAGTGGAGGAGCTAAAACACAAAGAACTGCGTCGGATGGAAAAAGGATCTGAGTGTATAGGTAAGCATCACTGTAATAGCAATAAAGGTTAAAGCGAGAGAAAAAAAACATTATAGTTTAATTTTGTTATGAGCCAGAAACTTCATTATAAATTTTTTTATTTCTATGGTAATATTAGCAAGAATCATGTCCATACTGCAGGGGTAAATAAAGCCTAAACTTCCAAAATATTGGTATGGATCAAATCCTGGAATTTTTGTTATAGGGCATTCCAAAAAAATATGATTCAGGGATTCCACCATTCCACATTCACAATAAGGCGAGTCTTTTATACCGATTTTATGTAGGTGTTCTCCTACTAGGCAGTGTCCTGACCTCATCCTTATTAAAGTGGTAGTGTGATGTCTATTAGTATATGGTAGTTTACTGAACCATCTTTTCTTTGGAAATTTGTCTTGGATTTGCATGTATTTTTTCCCTTATTTTCAGACATTTTATTCCAGAGCTCATAATATTCGTTCTTAAAATTTAATTTGATAATGTTAAAAATTTCTTGTTTGTCAATTTTCATGCGTTTTGGAACGTTTAAGGATCTACCCACATTTGCCAAAATATCTACTTCCGTGTTACCCGGTATATCTGAGTGGCCTGGGACCCAGGCTATTAAAATATTGTTATTGCCGTAGTTTGATTCTACGATTAAATTTTTTGTCATAATAGATATATAGTCGTTAGAAATGTCTATTGCAGTTTTTAGAAGTTTCGAAACAGCACTTTGAGAATCTGTAAAAATTATTGCATTATTGATTTTCTTTTGTAAAATTACTGTTACACCCGCATTTATAGCCACCATTTCAGCTGAGGTAATACACAGTTCATTAGGGAGTCTAGAAGAGAATTTGTAATTTAAATCTGGAATAAAGACGCCAAACCCAACTCTATCGCCCTTTTTAGACGCGTCCGTATACACAAAGGTGTGTGTTATTTTATATTTTTCAGTTATTTCTAAGAACTGTTCTTTAATAAATAGATCTTTCTTTGATATGCCAAGCTCAATTGTTTTTATGGGGTTCACAATATTGAGTAATTCATGTTCATATATTGGGAATGTTGTTGTTTTGTGTAGGTTGTTAAAAAGGGGAAGTATTTTTCTAAGGCCACCAGTAAGTAAGGGACATTATTGTCTTTCCAAAAACCGGCATTGTGTAGATACAGGATGCGAAGTTTTTTTATCAAGGATATAAGTGGGTGGTCTAATATTGACATGGGTTTGGCTAGAAATTTAGTTGTTAGAATTTTTCTTCTAAATTCTAAATTAATTACCACAGCCTCTGCCATCAGAACGTTAATGGGGGTGGATCTCATACACCCTAAGGCAACCCTAAGTCCTTCGTGAAATATAATATTTAATTTGTTTAATTTATTTTTAAAAGTGGGTATAAAGAACATTGAACCGAAGTCCAAATGTGATCTCACGAGTGCATAAAACATTGTCAGCAGAATCTGGGGTCAGCTCCCCACCATACCCTACTGACATATTTCATGATGTTTAGTGCTTTTTTGCTTTGTTTGCAATAGCGTTAATGTGGAGATCCCATTTTTAATGTTTATGGAGATACTTCGCACAACTCCTATAAGGGATAATTTGGTTATCAATCAGTATGTCTGGGAGTATTGTTCTACGTGGGCCCTTGATAAACCACACGACTTCACATTTTTCTGTTGATAGGTTTAAGTTGTTATTTTTTAGCCAGATTTTAATTTTGTCTAAAGCAGAATTTATTTTATGTGAAATTGTGTTGATATTGTTACCTTTGCATATAAGGACCAAGTCATCTGCATATCCCAGCAGTTGTACCTCTCAGGGGAGTGCTTTAAAAAGATCGGCAATATAAACGTTAAATAAAATTCCGTTTTTTGTGTATAATAACCTATTTGAGAGAATTCTAAAAATAAGATTAGAAAGTTCCACAGGTATTTTGAGGAGGTTAAGTTTGTTGTAAAGGGTGTATATATTTACATTATCGTATGCCGATCTAATGTCTAAGAATACTGCCATGACCGAATCCCCTTGCATGAAAGACATTTGGACATAAGAGATGAGGTATGCTAAATTGTTGTAAATGCCCATCCCCTTACGAAACCCCGACTGTAGCCAGGTAAAGACATAATTTTTTTCTAATATAAAATCGAGACGATTTTTTATCATAATTTCCAAAGTTTTACAGTAACAAGATGACAGTACAATAGGTCTTAGGTTGGTTAGATTATCTGGGTTCTTATTTAAAAATCCGTTCCCCGTTTAGCATGTTTACAGATTTTATCTGACCTACATAGCATTGGCTTAGAATTGTGTCTGTATATCGAACAACCACCCAATCATTCACCTTAAGATTGCTAAGGTGAATAAGAGGAAGGTCATCATCGTCAGTGATTTCTTGCAGATCTTCTTCATTAAGTTCTTCTGGTTGGTTTTCTTCATCATGCTTTTCCAAGTGAAAATAGTCTTCATCGTCACTTTTTCTAGCTGATCTTCATCATGTGATGATTCGGATGGACTAATTTCAGGATAACTAAAAGGATCGTTCCTACTAGTAGACGCAGACGGGTACAAATCGGATGTAGAAACACTTTTTCCGGCTTCTACAGCAATCTTTTTTCGACGCGGTGCTTTATGCTGCTCAGAATTACCCATACGCATTTCTTTTAAAACGTCCAAAACTGATTCTGAAACGCTCGAATCTAAATTATTAGAAGCTGTACCTGTGGCGGACGATGCAGGTAATCGTTCTTTTGGTCGTGAAGGATTTAAAGGGTGCAATCCAGTTTTGGCAAAACCGGATATTAAATTTTGGCTTCCTTTACCATTCTCTTTAATCTTGTCATGAAGCTGTACAAGCAATCTAGGGAAAACATCTTTTGAGAGTGTAGTCATTTTCCGCCCTTGACCTTTCTTCCACGTGGTTAGAATCTCGCGCCAATATTTCTTGAGTGGGGCATAAAATGCGACGTCCAATGGCTGCATGACGTGTGTCGCATTGCTTGGCAAGCAAATAAATGCAATATCCATTTCCTCGCATGTTTTAAGGACATCTTCGGAAAAGTGAGAAGATAAGTTGTCTCCGATGAGAGCCTAAAATGAAAATTAAATGTCGGTAAAGATACTTAAACCTCTCAGTTATACCTACTAACCTTTTTTCCAGGTTTGTTTCTAAAAAATGGGACCACCACCGTAAAAACCAATCTCGGAAACACATGGAATCGAACCACCCGCTTTTGGATCGATTATATCTCGCATCTATAGGGCCTCCCTCAGTCCATGAGTTCCAAAGATGCTCACCTTTATAGACTACATAAACTGGTAATATATCACCATTAGCAGTACCAGCATACATTAAGCTTATGGCGGTTTTGGTCGAATTTATCACCCTTTCGGGGTACCTTGATCCTCTTTTAAAAATATATTTTTTAGTGCCTGGATTGTCAGTAAGGTTTGTTTCGTCATAATTTATCATTAGACTAGGATCTACCGCTAATAAAATTTCTCTGGCATTATCGAAAAACTTATCGATCACTTCTGGCGAAAGTGAAGCTCTTTTTGTTGAAATATTTGATGATATACGGTTCGATATAAACTTTTGATGTCGCTTCAGAAAAGCTAAAGCCCAGTCTCTTCCAGGTAAATTATTCTTTAAACGAGTCTCTTGTACACCTTTTTTATCCAAGTAATTTTTTGCAAAAAGTCTTAGGTCCCATAAGTCAAAGGGAAATCCCCATGTTGCCACAATATTTAGATATTTGACAAATTGTTCCTCTTCTTCCGTAGAAAATATTGCAGGTCTTCCGGGTTTTTCGAAAACATTACCTCCTCTAGCACGTCTGCTTATGGTTGCGATGGGAACTTTAAAACGCTCAGAGGCCTTAGCTAAAGTTAAGCGCCCTTTCTTTACCTCCTCTACAGCTCTGGCCAATGCATTTTCGGAATAATGCCTATAGGGCACGTAATGTTTGCCATTCCTTACATGGCTGAATGTTTTTTTGTATGTGCGCACCATTATCTCATACCATTCTAAAAAAATAAACACTGACTAACGATTTCCAAATAGCCCCCATACTTTCTCAAATAGCCCCCAGTTATTTCTCAAGTTGCCCCACTTCACAAAATACTGAATAAACAAAAACAGAATAACAATAAAATGTTTATCTTATAAATACACCTTCCTTAAACCCCATATAATTAATCGGATTAAGTCCCAATAACGTACACTTAGTCAGTTTTGATTTACAGGATAAAGTAAACTACTTACATTTCTTCCAGCAAATACCACGTGCTTTTCTACCACCTCTACACGCCGAAATAAAACGAATTCCGTCCGTCGATGCACACTCAGGCGCACGTTTGCATCTCTACTAACGGCGCGGCGGAGCGTTTGCGAATTCAAATAAACCGTGCAGGCTGTGTTGCCGCTTTTAACGTTTTTCAGAAGAATTCTCAAATTACCCCTCATTTCCAGAATAGCCCCGTTCTACGGTACCGGCAAATTTTTTAATCTTCTGCCAAACATAAGTTATGTCAGAGTTTCGATTAAGGGATTCACAAAATTGTATAAAGTTATTTTTCTTCTTTTTTTTTTAAATTAATTTTGATCTAGCTACAGTTTGTTTGGCTATTATGTA
The DNA here is from genome assembly GCA_014170235.1 of Listronotus bonariensis. Lineage (NCBI taxonomy): Eukaryota > Metazoa > Arthropoda > Insecta > Coleoptera > Curculionidae > Listronotus > Listronotus bonariensis. The sequence goes on along the minus strand of JACEGR010001735.1, from coordinate 134,721 downwards.
GTTTTCCAAACTAGGGTGATTTTTAAAGTTTTTTAGAGATTGCTTTCTTTCTTTAATAATATTAGTACAGTCCTCATCCCACCAGGGATTGCCTACTCTCCGTGACTTGTTAAGTATTTTTTTGGTATTGTTTCTTCTGCAGCTAAATTGACTATTTTATTTAAGTTATCAAAGTTAAGGGGTTCATTTGAGAGAGACAACTCCACCAGCACCCTGTCATAGTAGAGGTTCCATTCCGCTTTCCGAAAGTTTCTTGTAACAAAGGGTTTTAGGATAAAATTATCAGAAACAGGGTAATTATTGTTATTAATATTTAGCATAGTGGGAAAATGGTCGCTTCCTCCACAGTCAGGGAGGACGTACCAAGTGGCCGCTGTAGCCAAATTGGTACTTACCATTGTTATATCGACTGCACTCGTGTTGTGATTAGGGAGCTGTAGTCGGGTTGCTGTCCCGTCATTCATAATTACAATATCATTTTTGAAAATAAAATCATTAATTGCTCTACCTCCAGGGTTGATCGGGCTATTATCCCATATAGGGTGGTGCGAGTTCAAATCACCCATAACAATTGAGCTATTTGGTATATTACTATAAATATTATCTAAAAGTTGAGGGGTAATACTTAGATTAGAGTTAGTATATATGTTTACTATATGAAAGTTTGATAATTTTACTATTATGTATTGAACAGAATCATTATTAAATTTTTTCAAGTAAGTAAACCTTAGGTTTTTTCTAATACAGGTAGCAACACCTCCATACCCATCATCTCTGTCTTGCCTTATGATGTTGTAGGAGTTAAAGGAAAATTTATAGTCAGGCTTAAGCCAGGTTTCGTTTAACAGAATTACATCTGGATCATATTTTTTAATTAGAGCAGTTAGATTTGCTCTATTAGAGTTGACACTTCTTATGTTCCATTGAATAATCTTTATTTTGTGGTTTTGTGCCATACTTGTAAAATGATTTTGTATAGAAAGTCCTATGTCCAGATGTAATGAGAAAGAAAAACACTGCTTATGTATAATTGTTAGTTTAAGGATTAAGGAATTGGATCATCTAGATCCTTATAAAAATTGTGGTTTTCTTGAGAAAAAATATAATTTTTTACTAATAGTCTACTTTGTTCAGAGATATTATTGAAATTATCTATAATGTTTTTTATATAATCCTCTTCATTTTTTGAGGATGTTGCTACCTGCTCTGGGTTGTTATTGTGAAGGGCACTTCACAGGCGAATTATGAAAGCTATTCTGCGTAAAACTGTCATGGTGGCTAAAATTGTTTTTTCCCTCTCTCGAGTTTGGGAGAATTAAACATTCGTTGTGTGCTTCCCTGTCATAACCTTGTTGGGTCATTCTCTTTTTGCAGGTTCATTTTGTGCTGTTTGAAGGTAAGTTCTTTTAGATCTAACATTGAAATCATTGTAGCGTCTTTGTGAGGTAGTTATTACTTCTCTTAAATTATTTAACGGGTTGTTATTAGTGTTCTGGGAGAAAGCATTTCTGTTTGGTAGCTCAGGAAAGTCTTGTGAGTTGTGGCTATAACCATTTTGTTTATTAATGTTTTTGTTCGGGGTATAGTTTTTTTGCATACCTTTTCTGCATCATAGTAGGTTAAGTTATAATATGCCATTGTTGTTTTGATGTCTAGTTGCCTTTTATATTCTGGGCAAATTTTTGCTATAGATTTATGGTTATCTTTACAAAAATGACACTTTGTGATACATGTGTAGTTATAAGGAAATTTATCATTATCATGCTTTTTTTCCCCACAATTAAAACACTTAGGTTTACCCTTACAGTTGTTTTTCGTGTGCCCATAGAGAAGGCACGCGAAACATTGAGTAACTGGTGGGATGTAGGTATATAGTGACAGGTAATGGGAGACCGAAAAATTCAATGAATTTAGGAAGGCATGTGCCTTTAAAGGTAAAAAGGACTGTTCCTGTAGCTACATATTCGGGTTTATTTTCTGTTAAAACTTTACGGTTAAGTCTTTTTGCTCCAATGATTTCGACTGTAGACCTGCAGAACTCCGGAAATTTCGATATGTCTATGTCTAGATCTATATATATTACAATTACCTTACAATTAATAAAGTTGTATGGAATAAAAATATTATACCCTTTATTTTTTAGTACATTGTTATTGTGATGGAAGCTGGTGGTAGTAATAAAATACTCTGATAGTGAAATAAAATATATTGAGAAATAATTCTAGTCAAAAATTTACATTATTCTTTTAACAGCCATTACTTGACAACTTCTTGACGTAACGTTTTTATTAAACTAGCTCTAACCTTAAAAAACTAAAAACACTAAACTCAGTATGTCATTGTTGCCAATTGTAGATAATAAAAAACAACACTAACTTGATTTTGATTGCTACAACTGCACCCCCGCTCAATCAAAAATTTTTGAGAAAATAAAGTAACAAAAAACAAAGTAAGCAACTTAAAATGTAGTAACTTGCAACAATTTTGATATCCAGATAATAAACTAATACTAGAACATAAGTCAGGTCGAGTCCCTAACATAGCATACATGATGCAGCCAATAATTTGCCTACATTTATTTTCAATATCAAGGCTCTCAGACTTTTCACCTTTTAAGCTATCATAGTTAAAGTTGCAATCCATTGGCGTGCATACAGGTTTGCAATCGAACATACCAAATTTAGTAAGAACATTTTCTAAATATTTTTTCTGTGTTAATACAATCATACCACCATTTATGTCTTGTTCTATAGATATACCTAGAAAATAACTTAACAAGCCCAGATCTTTCATTTTAAAGGACAAATTTAAGTTTAATTTTAAATTGCTAATTTCTTTTACACAAGATCCAGAGATTAAAATGTCATCTACAAAGATTATTACATATATAATTACATCTTTAGTCATTTTTATGTATAAACAGTTGTCACATTTATTTTTATAAAAACCTTCGTTTAACATAAAGTTATCAAATTTTTTATACCAATATAGGGGTGCCTTTTTCAAGCCATAAATGGCTTTATTTAGTTTACAAACTTTACCAGTCATTTCACAACCCTTAGGCAAATACATATACAAATTTTCTTTTAATTCACCATGTAGAAAAGCATTGCAAACGTCCATTTGATAAATGGTCCACCCTTTCTGAACACACACAGCCAAAAAGCTCGAACAGTAGTCAATTTGACTACTGGACTATAAACATCTTCCATTACATTTTGCTTAAACCCCCTTGCTACTAATCTACATTTAAATTTATGTATCTTACCTTCTTTATCCTTTTTGATCTTAAACACCCATTTGCTATCTATTATCTCACATTTTTCTGGTTTTTTTACAAGTTGCCAGGTATCATTTTCTTCTAGGGCCTTGATCTCCTCATCTATTGCTTCTTTCCACCTATCTGCATAATTACTCTTCATTGCTTCCTCGTATGTTGTGGGCTCATCAACATCCAAGCTAAAAAACTCGTATCATATTCTGTATATAAGTGTTGTGGCATTTTTAGTACTCGTGAAGGTCTTAATCTTTCATTTCTCTCTCTAAAAGGTATTTCATTTAATGATTGATCCAACACTGGTTCTATAATATCCAAATTTTCTTCATTTAATATTCCATTTCCTGGTTCATCCACTAAATTTTCAAAAATACCCTCGTCAATCCCTTTTCCTTCCGCTGGGATTGAATCTAGATCTAAAGAAACAGATTTTTGTTCTAAACATTCATCTTCTTTTGCCATGAATGTTATCTCTCTTTCTATAGCAACCTTGTTCTCTTTTTCATAAAAAATTCTGTAACCTTTAACATTCTCAGAGTATCCAACAAAAATTCCATTTTTACTTTTCATATCAAGCTTCTTTCTTTTTTCATTAGGTATATATGCCCATACTTCACTACCAAATATTCCTTTTACCATGCTTATATTAAAAGATCTTTGAAATAACAACTCATAAGGGGTCTTACCTTCTACAGGACTCTTTCCAGTTCGATTTAGTAAGAAAACTGCAGTATTTGCTGCCTCTGCCCAAAAGCTTTTATCCAACTTACTTTCAGCAAGCATTGCTCTCACTGCTTCCATTATTGTTCGAAATTCCCTCTCGGCTCTGCCATTTTGTTGAGGTGTGTAAGGTACCGTAAACTCTTGCTTTATACCATTATTTTTACATAACTTGCCTACAGAAGCATTCACAAATTCAGTGCCATTGTCACTCCTTAACACCTTAACTGTTTTTCCTGTTTGATTTCGAAAATAAATTAAAAATTCCCTAAGATTTTCATATACATCACCTTTATTTTTTAGAAAGTAAACAAATCGATAGTTGCTGAAATCATCTTTTAATAAAAAAATATAGCGGGAATTATTTAATGATGGTTCTTCCATAGGACCACATAAATCTAAATGTATTATACCCCCAGGCTCTTTTGCCCTGCTGGCATTTATGTTAAAAGGTTCCCTACAATATTTCCCCTGAACGCAAGAACTGCAAAACTGTTCAGTTTGTTTAGCTTCAATTTTATTCTTATCTAAAATATTCTTTACGAATCTAAAGTTTTGATGACCTAGAGCTTTATGCCACCATTTGAGATCATGACTATTTTTTACAAAAAACATGTATTCCCCCAAATTTATCCAATTTTGAACATTGGCATGTGTGTTCAGAAATATTAGACCACTTAAACAACATTTTAAACAATTTTTCACATCTAATTGCCATAGCTACAGTGACATTATCTTTATTAACAAACTGTGCCTTTTCAGCATCAGAAAACAATGACAAACCCTTATCTAAAGCTTTTCCTTGTGAAAATAAATTTACTTTTAAATTAGGAACAAAAAATACATCATACAAAGTGACAGAATGAAAATTTGTACCATTATAGGCAGAAATACAAATGTTACCTTGTCCTTTTACCTCCAAAGTTGCACCATCACCAATTTTCACATATTTTGGTTCTTTTAGCTCCGCAAAACTACAAAAAAGGTCTCTGTCTTTGCACATATGTTGGGAGGCTCCACTATCCATATACCATTCCATATTTACTTGGGACTGAATGTCATTTGACACTGCTACAAGTGCAAAAGCTCCACCGTTACCACTGGCATTATTTCGTGAAGATTTGTCACGTTCTTCTTTTTTCTTCTTGGCAAAACAATCCTTTACCAAATGACCTCTTTTTTTACAATAATTGCATTCAATATTTCGGCATTGACTTTTAACGTGACCTTCTTTTCCACAAACAAAACATTTTTTGTTTACTTTTTGATTTGACATTTTACCTGCTTCTCTCTGCACTGTTGCTACACGCTGAAATGCCATCAATGCTACGGATTGCTCCTCATCATTAGTCAGCCGTTGCTCTTCGATTAACAGCCGCGCTGTCAAATTATTTAAAGTTTGTTTATCGGAGCTGACACTTTCCCATGCAGATCGAAAATGTCGAAATTTTTCAGGAAGGGCCATTATGATTTTTGTAAGAACCATTTTCTCTGGAATATCTTCACCACACTGCTTCAGCTTGGCTTGTAAATTAGTCACTTTAGAAATGAAACTGTTTACCGTTTCATTTTGAAACTTCAAATTATAAAATTGCTCATTTAGCATATGAGTGCTAACCTCGGATTTTCTTTCGAAAATGCTTTCCAATTTTTCCCACATTTCTCGTGCCGTTTCACACTGCATTACGTGAGAAATAACATCTTCCTCCATTCGAAGAACGAGTGCTTCTTGGGCACGTGCATCTTTTATTTTCCACTTTGAAATTTTATCGGCATCTTCATTGGGTATGAATTCATCACCACAAGTAATTTCATATAACGACTTTGCCCTCAAAAATAACTTAGCTTGAAACTTCCAAACATTCCAGTTGGAGTTATTTAACTTACTGCCGGTCACGGTCACCTCCATTTTATTTTCACTATTTTGCACGTAGACTCACAACGTACACAAAAATAAACTCGGATTACTACCACTATATTAGACTTTCTGGGCCCATAACCTGTGATGGAAGCTGGTGGTAGTAATAAAATACTCTGATAGTGAAATAAAATATATTGAGAAATAATTCTAGTCAAAAATTTACATTATTCTTTTTAACAGCCATTACTTGACAACTTCTTGACGTAACGTTTTTATTAAACTAGCTCTAACCTTAAAAAACTAAAAACACTAAACTCAGTATGTCATTGTTGCCAATTGTAGATAATAAAAAACAACACTAAGGGCCGGTATTATAAAGACGAGATTCAACCTACGGTTGATCAACCAGCGGTTGAAATTCAACCGGCGGTTCAGAACTGCTCCGTATTATAAAATATTTTTGGGTTGACGTTGGCCAACCTAAGGTTCTATTTTGATAGGAAGTGTTGCCAGTTTTATCGAGATAATTTAGGCCAATAGGAGTATGATTTTTTGACATTGAAAAGTATGACGTATGGTATATTTCCCGCGTTTTATTGAATAGATGATATTTGATTTTTTTGTTTGACTTGCTCTTGGTGTGAATTTTATTGCAATTATTTGTTTTAAAAAATAATTATGAGTGGAAAAGGAAAAAGAATCATTTACACCGATTCAGACTGCCATACTTTGGTAGATTTAGTAGTTAAGTTTAAGGAAATAGTTGAATGTAAGAAAACTGATGCTGTAACATGGAGGCAAAAGGTAAATTAGTTTTTTGTGTAAAAGAATGCCTCATAAGAAATTGTTTTTATTAATTCAGGTTTCTGCGTGGGAAAAAATTGCAGAATTATATAATGCCACTTCAATGGAACCGAGAACCGCGGAGCAACTCCGTTGCAAATTTGATAACTTAAAAAAGGACGTTCGTAAGTATGAAAGTCAGAGAAGACAATGTTTAATGAAGACAGGTGGCGGTACCCAAGAAATAGAAGTTAAAGCTATTTTAAAATTGCTTTATGAAAAAATTATTAGTATAATTGGTTTGTCGGTGAAGGGCTTAGAGGCAACGGAAGGTGACAGTGATGTAATTTTAGAAAGTTGTATAGAAAAAGGTAGATGAAAGAATAATTTTTTTTACAATATATTTTTCAGAAAGCTTTTTATATCCATGTGTTTTTGTGTGTTTGGACCGATATTTTTTTACCTTTAAGCTGTATCAGAACCATTTGAAGAATTAAAAACTTTAGAGAATATAGAATTTGAATACTTAAATGACATAAATGACACAATGCCTAGCACATCACAGGTGCTTGAAGTGAATGATATGCCAGTGGACGAGAAAAAAGTAGAAATCATTGAGAAAACGGGTAAAACACTAATACCTATAAAAACTTATTAATATTTTTTTAAATCGTTTTTTCTTTTTTAGATTGGTCTGACCACACCCCAAGCAGCCTTAGATCAAAAAAACACAGAGTTTTAAAAATAAATAAAAAAAGAAAAACAATGGACATGGACACTGAAGAAAATGACTTGAAGAAAGAGCACTTATTAACGAAAAGAAAATTAATGGAGTCAGAGGCTGTGAGAAATCAAGAGTACCTAGAAAGAAAACAACAAAGGGAAGAGGAAATACACAAAGAGAAACTTAAAAACATTGTATTATTAAACACAAAACTTGAATTAGAAATTGAGTTACTAAAAAGACAATTACGTAACTAAATAAAGATTTTGTATTGAAAAACATTTTGTTTTTATGTAAATTTGATTATTTAGAATAGATAAAAGTAATACATAATATTAATTATTAATATATCATTTAGGAGCTAAACTAAATACTTCATACATCAATAAAAAATTTAAAAGTAAACTACATCCAACTGTATTCATTTACATATTTATTTGAAGTTTAATTACCATCTTGTTCTAGTAAGTTTAAAAAATATAAAAGAAATTCCTGCCTATAATTTTGAGGTTCTCCTAGTCCATTTCTAACACCTTCCTCCATATCATTGTGTTCATCCTCGATTTGCATTTCAACAAGTGGATCGTCAATGGGCTCTGGTTCATTCATATTACTGGCTATGTTGTGAAGTACAGCACATGCTATAATAATAGGTTTTGCATGGTCAAGAGTTAGCCTTATTCCAAGAGAAAGAATGGGAAATCTTCTTTTTAGTACTCCAAATAGCCTTTCAATAGGATTTCTACTTCTTATTTGAGATTCATTATAAAGTTGCTCGACTTCAGTAGTGGGATTTAGGATAGGTGTAATTAGATATTTATTTAGCCCATATCCTGAATCTCCCAACAAGATTGAATTACCAAATTCATTGCTATCAAACCGTGCTTTCAAGAGGCTATTGGCAAAAATGGTTTGATCATGTGTTGAGCCCGGCCATCTAGCAACAATGTCCCTAATATATAAATCTGAATCTCCAACTACTTGCACATTCAGTGAAAAGTAACCTTTTCTATTTCGAAAATACTCTGCATCGGGTCCTCCTATAAAAATATTTATTTTTGCAGCATACATCCTGTGGCACAAAAGCATAAAACAAGTAAGATTTGCTGCATTGATGTTATTGCATGATTCCTAAAAAGAATACATTTTCTATAAAACATTAAAATAAATATTGTGTTTTTTATTTACCTTCCAGTTTTTGGTGTTATATCCTGTCCAATTCTTTCTTCCAATAGTCCCACAGTTTGTTTGCTTAGACGAAACCTTATCTTAAATTCTTCATCACTCCATCGGGTAAAATGATCAAGTCGAATCCGAAAGTTCCGTGGGGCTCTAACAATTTGGTTTTGATTTTCCTCGTCACTACTAAATGATTCGTCACTACTAATTTTCCAAACCAATCTACTTCTTACAATTTCTGGTGAAGATGATGACGACATTTTAAAAAGTTTGGCTCTTCTTGTACTTAGAAACAAACAAAACACCCTTATAGTAATATTGTCTGTGCAAAACACAACTCAAAATCGACAAATATTTAGGTTATGGAATCCTTCAAATTTGCTTTCAACCGCCGGTTCATTAGTTCAAACCGAGGTCCAGGTTACGGTTGAGTGAACCGGGAGTCAACCGACGGTTCGACCTTCGGTTGAAGTTTATAATACGTAAACTTCCGTTTGACGCCTCGCCTGGTTGAAACTCAACCTCCGGTCAACCGGACATTATACAACTGGCCCTAACTTGATTTTGATTGCTACAACTACAGTTATTAACAAAATCGTTAGCGGCTTGGCGATTCAAAAATTCAATTAATAACCTATTAGTACCTTTATTTTGAATTTTTTCACATCTTTTAATTGTAAATTAAATATTTCCCTAGCTATTTTAAGGCTGCTAAAACGACCGATATTCGAATTTGTTTTTTCCGTTGATTCAATATATACGGTAAAAGGCGCCTTATCTGTATCAGTATAATAAAAAACTTGTTTTGGTTCTTTTTTTTATCACCATCATTTTTTGGAATCTGAGAAATACCTGAGGAGTTTACTTTTTCTAAATTGACATTATTGACCCCTATAATATCGGCAATATCTTCTAAGTTTGGGGGTATTTGATCCCCCCTCCCGGATCATCCATGCGGAAAAAATTAAAAAACTATGCAATAAATGTTTTTTAAGCTCACAACAAAATTCTAAAATGTGATTAAATAAAATTAAAGCTATTACAAGTGTACTTACACAGGAGGTTAGGTTAGTAGCTTGAAAAACAGCCCCTTTAGCAAACGTTCACGATACCAAAGCTTCTGTGTTGTCTCGACCGCAGTCTAACGAAAAGTCGTAATGAGGTTTCCTAAATTAACTTCTTTATTTTCTATATTTTTTGTATTAGCATGGCTATGCCTCCATATCCGTTTGGTCGGTCATTTCTGATGGTGTTGAAGTTTTTTATATGAAAGTTATGTGTAGATTTCAGCCAGGTTTCATTTATAAGTATTAAATCAGGGTTATAGTCCCTTATTAGGGATATTAAATTGGGCCGATTGGCTATTATGCTTCTCGAGTTCCATTGTAAGATGGTTAGTTTTTGTGTGTGGAAAATGCTGATTTGTTATAGTTTTTTAAGTTTAAAAAGATTCAAAGTCTGAGTCCTCTTTTGCTGGTTCTTCTGGTACTAGTCGGTTTATAATGAATTTTTTTATGTGGTTTGGACGGGTGTCTATTAATTTTGCCATAAATTCTTTAGAGTCAAATATTGGATTCACCGGCCGACAAATGAAAATTTTTTGAACGTTGTTTTTGTTTGAGTAAAAAATATCACCAATTTATAGCATTCTAAACACAGAAATACATACATATTTGCCCCATCACATCAGGTTTTTCTACAAAAAGAAAAAAGCATTTTTTCAAAATTTCTAGATAAAGTCAATAATTATATTAAAAATACATATATTTAAACAGTTACAAAGAAAAAATCAAGTGTAAGCATTGCTATAGAATTATTTAGAGTGACATCTTTTACGTTTAGATACAAAATTACGTCTAGGTGTGATTTTTTTGTGAGTATCTTCAGTAATATCACGTTTCAGTGACCAACAGTAATCAGCCATCATATTCACATTCCATCGACCTTGGTACCTTGTCTCCATAGTTTTTATGTCTTGGTGAAATCTTTCTCCTTGCTCTTCACTATAATCACCAAGATTATCAGGAAAAAAATCCAGATGTGAATCTAAGAAGTGGAGTTTAATACTCATATTACACCCCAATTGTTTATACCTATCTAATAGGTTTGCAACCTTATTCTTATAGTCAGGGTGTTTGTTATTCCCTAAAAAATTGTTGACAACATCTTTGAACGCCAGCCAAGCTTCTAATTCAACAGTATTCATTGTTGCATCAAATTTTTCATCAGCCATCAAAGATCTAATTTGTGGCCCATCGAACACTCCTTCTTTTATTTTTGCATCAGATAATCTTGAAAATTTTTCAGATAAATATCGGAAACTCGCATTATTTTTATCCAATGCCTTAACGAACTGTTTCATCATACCGAGTTTAATATGAAGTGGAGGTAGTAAAATTTTTTTGGATCAATTAGATTATTTCGTATAACATTTTTGGTTCCAGGTTTGAGACTTATTCGAGGATTCCATTGTTTTTGCACGTAGTGCTTTTCTCGAGCCCTACTATCCCACTCACACAAAAACAAGGATATTTTGTGTACCCTGACTGCTGACCTAACAACATAGTTATAATTTTTAGATCTCCACAAAGCTGCCAACCGTGTTTTTCATATCCAATTTTATCCAGTAACGTTTCCAAATTTTCATACGTCTCTTTCAAATGAACAGAGTGAGCGACTGGAACAGAAGCGTATTGATTAGTGTTGTGTAAAAGAACACCTTTTAAACTCCGCTTCGAAGAATCTATAAAAAGTCTCCATGCTCCAGGATCATATTGTGCTCCTAACTTTTCAATGAGATCAGGAATATTTGTACAATAAACTAATGATTCTTCTTGACTGAAGAAAGATACAAATTCTTCTTCACGTTTTCTATACCAAGCAAAATATGTATTCGGAGCTAACAGGTGTTTTGCATGAAGTCTAGACCCAAGAAGTTGAGCAGATTCTTTAGAAAGATTCAAATCTCTAACCAAATCATTCAATTCACCTTGAGTAAATTTCTCTGGTTGATTTAAGATTGGTTCAAAAACTTCTGTTGACTCTTGACGCTGTAAATTTACCTCTTCTGATGATGTTGAACTAAGATCAGATATTGAGCTTGGAAGGGGCACTGGGATGCCTGGACCGTGTGGAATCGGACGTGTAACTGAGGGTACATTTGCGTAGGCTATCTTGTTTTTATTTTTAGCATTAAAACCTTTTACATTTGTGCAACAGAAATAACAATCATCAATATGGTTAGTTTGCTCTCTCCATATCATAGGTCTGCCAAAAGGTAGAGATTGTCGTTTGCGATTTGTCCACTGCCTCAATTGTTCAACACAAATAGTACAAACTAACTGCGGAGTCCACAATTTTAGTTGTATTTTGAAACCAAAATAAGCATTATATGAATTTTCCACAAACTCAGAAATTTTTTGTTTTTGCTTTGAAGTCATAAAATTTCCACAAATGTAACAAAATGTATCTGCACTATTATTACACTTTCTAGAAGACATTCTGTTTTTTAGAAGTTTTCAACCACTAATCATTAATAAAATGTACAAAATATCAAGAGTGAGACGTGAACAATTTTTTAAATAAACACAATAATTTCTCTAAAAAGTTTGTAAATAAAGTAACTGTTAAGGCTTATTTTCATGTAACCGGTTTGGACTGGTCGTGTTATTGTAGCAACTGATATATTTTCTCACGAGAGGGCGCACAATTCGAGAAACGAGCGCCAAAATTCCAAAATTTAATTTATTTTTGTCAGAAAATATAAAACGGCCAGTAAATTAAATTTACTAAAAACCTGATGTGATACAAAAAGTAAGGTCTGACTTTCGTGATTAGCTCTACAAAATTAGTGAAAAAATGAATTTGAGATTGGACAAGGAAAATCATGTCGAACCTTATAGATAATATTATCTATAAGGTTCATTGCACTGTTGCCAGGCATGTTAGTAAAAGGTTACTTGGTTTGTATAAGTTGTGTATTTTTGGCCATTGTTTGGGGGTCATTATTTTGTTGCTTTTGGGGTTGTGTAGGTAGGGGGTGGGGGCTTGATTTATGTTTATTCTTCCGTTTGGATATATTAGTTCTCTATTGTGCTGATTTTGATCGTAGTTTGGGGAGTTGGTGTTTCTTTTTTTTTTGCTGGGTTAATTAAAGCGTGTTGATAGGTTGATTGTTGTGATTTGGTTGGTTAGCTTGCTGATTGACTAAATCTGGAAAATATTGAGAATAGTAAGTGAAGTTTATGGAGTGATTAGTTTTTGGAATAGCCTTATTAGCTTCGAAAAAGGAGATGTTTTCAAAAACCATGATTTTTTATTTCTTTTTGTCTGATGTATTCTGGAAATTTCCTATATGTTGAATTATGCTCAAGACTTTTACAATTTGTGCATTTTTTAAAGCATATCTTCTGATTATTTTCATTATTGCCTTGGGTGTGGTCAGTATCACCGCATTGAAAGCATTTTTTGTACTCTTACATTGTTTGCTAGTGTGGCCAAATCTAAAACATTTGTAACATTGTGTTACGGAAGGTATATATGGTATGCCTTGGTAATTTAGTCCGTAGATGACTATTTCTTTTGGTAGGGTAGTTCCGTCAAAGTTGATTAATATGGTTTTAGTGGGTACATATTTGTATTTATTTACTGGTTCTTTAGGATTTTCTATTCTATTTAAAACTCGTCTTTTTAATCTAGTAACACTGTTTATTCCTATGTGGGAGAATATTCCTCTTAGGATTTCTTCTCGATCAAGGTCGAGATCTATGCCTCATATAACGCCTTTACATGATGTATGATTGAATGGAATATAATAAGGGTTAAGCCCTTTTTTTGTTAGCATTTCATTGTTTATAAAATTATTTGCTGACGGAAAGCTATATAGCCAACTTGTAGAAGGTAAGCCCTCTGTATAGCAGGCTAGGCTAATATTTTCTGAGGCAACATAATCAGATTTTTCCTGTTCTTCATCTTCGGTTATATTTTCTGTATGAGAGTGTGAGGCGAAGTCTTGCATGTTGAAATTTGTTTGGCAAGGATGACTAGAATCTTTGGTATCCGTTGTGTATTGATTTTCTTTCTCGCTGACAATCTCACTTGTTTGAACTTTTTGGTTGTTTGAAATACTTATAAAATTCCTAGCGTTACTAAAATCATAAATAGTTTGGTTGACATATTGTAGTCCATTTTGATTTGAATCAGTGGAACAATTTTCCAGAGCAGGTTGGTTCACGAAGTCGGTTTGAGTGACTGAGTCGCAAGGAGCACAATCCTCTCTACTCTTTGTGATCGTTTCATTCTGAAACAAAATAAACAACAATCATTTGAATTTTTTGTATACTAAAATTAAATAATTTTTAAAAATATATGACCTCATACATCTTTTGTTAAATAATCATTTTGATAAATTCATAAAGTCACTATATCAATGTCAAATTACAAATTTTTAAGTTACATATAATCTTTTTGACTTACCTTGTATATTTATTTTATATATTTTTTTAATAGTCATCCAAGTAACTATATATATTTTTTCAAAACTGTAGATTGAATAATTACGTAAAAATATCACTTTTTCCATTTATACATTTTCTTAATTAACTCTTTTTTAATCACCCTGTATAAAAAATTTACATATTTTTTTGTAAACTCTATACAAGTATACATAAGAATAATAGTTATTTATTAGATATAAATTAGGTATAAATCGTTTTTAATATCGAAAATAATTTGTCAGTCACTAGTGACTTATAGTACACTTTATATCCTCAAAATCTGATCAATTATTTAGATATTATATGTAAGTGTTGGATAAAAAATAAAACCCCTTTAACATTCTTTCTTTTTAAAGTACATAATCAATAGCCAATTCAGGGCACCAGCTGACAAGTATTCCACCAAGCTGACTGATGAAATTTTCAGTTGAGAGGAAGTCACTGAAAACACTTTTTTTTTTCATGTTCGTGTGACCAGCTGACGTATAATCCACCACTGTATAATCAGCTGACTATTTTTTTAAATATTAAGCCAACTATAATTTGATACATTTTTAATCGGAAAGAAATGACTAAAAATATATTTTTTTACGTGCGCAAGCGGTTACTACTGCTCAACCCACCGTCGGCGCCGCAGCTGACGCTTACTACGATACATGTTAAAACTCTACTTAACCATTTTACAAGTTATGGACTGAGAAAACATTTGTCATGAAAATCTAATGTTGGCTTACGGACCAATCGTTGAATCCACCGCTACTTTGGCAGCTGACGCTCGCCGCTGTTAAATATGAGAAAAAGCTAATTTATAAAATTTTCTTCCTATATAAAATGACTTTTCAAATCAAGTGCTACCTCCCACACTAGAAAGTTCAAGCGCCTGACCACAGTTCATTTGGCAGGCGAGTGCAACTCATTTATATTTATGGGTTTCTTAGATCCTCCCCGTAAATTAGGTGTTTCTTAGTAACTCTTTTATTAAAGGTTGGTGCAAATGGGCATCAGACCAAAAGTTTGGTCCGTCCGGTGTAAACTAAGCTTATGATGTCAAAACCGCTCTTACTTTGTCGCCTTTATATCGAACTTTCCCACAACTGCTCCGCCCTAGAGCAAAGGAACTACCGTAAGGTCGTCGTGCTAAAACGTCATCGCCATTTTGTGGTTATGTTTTGATTGTTGTGTTTTGTAATTTGTTATTTGTATAAGTAAAAAGTACAATAAAAGAATGAATGAAACCTGTTGTATATGTCTGGAAAAATGTATTTTCTTTCAAAATGTGAACGAATCTGTTTTTGGTGACGTAAAATATATTGAAAAGCTAAGAACTTGCGTCCCTAATGAGGTAAATAAAGTAAATATAGCAATGTTTAACCAAACTTGAAATTAAATAATGATAATTATAATTTTTTCTTTCTGTATCTGTTTAATTTAGTTGTGGGATGAGAGTTTCAATATCTGTTATGACTGTGTTGAGAAACTTGATAGTTCATACAATTTTATTCAGTCATGCCTTAAAAGTGAATACTACAGAAAAGAACAGCTAGAACTTATCAAAATTAAACATGAAGATACTGTAAAAGAAGAATTTGCAAGTAAATTTACTTGCCATGAGTGTAAGAAATCATTTAGGTAGGGGCATTAATATTATATTATCAATTAAATGATTTATGCCCTTTTCCACAGACTTTTAATTAGGGAGAGAATAGGTATACCTAATTGTAGGAAATCCTAAATCTGTAGTTTGGTTTCCACCAGTTAAAAATATGGAATACCTAGCTAAGTGGTAAATACCACTGGCAACATCGCAGGACTTTGGGTATTTTCTTTTTCAAGAGATATTTGTTGAATTCGTTTTAATCTTGAACTGTGACTGAACTGGTAGCAAAGTATGCTTTTCTTTCTTTCGTTGTAAGCTTAGTAAAGGACATCATGCTACTTGTTAATAAATATTTGAGAGTAGGGTGAATCGCCCAGTTGTCGGCCATTTAACTGAATTTTCATTTTAAACTGGCGTTTAAAAGTATATGAACAAGTAAATCCTAATTTTGAATATTTTATAGGTTAGCCTGTAGTTTACTAAATTTAATTCAATCGTTTAAAAATGTTAAATCTATTAAAGTTTTTTTTGGTAAATAAAACATTAAAAATGTGCCAGTTCTCAGCAACTTGATTTTTCTCAGCCATGACAATGCCAGTCCTTGACCGGGTGGCCGAGAATACCCATTTTTCGACCATGTTGTTTTAGCATTAACCCTTTAACGGACAAAACTCTGGGGAATTTTCTATAGGTGAAATTTTGGTATATATATATTATGTCTTTAGGGATGCTGTTGAGTGATAAATGACAAAAAAAATAGTGAGTTTGCTTTTAGATATTGTTTTATAGGGTGATACATATTTGTACCAGTGAGCGTTCCTGCAATAGGAAAACTCTTAATGTTCACTGGTACAAATATATACCATATTTTAATAGGAGGGTATTTAGTATTAAAATGGGGAAATGGGGTAATTTAAGGGAGGAATAAAGAAAGATGCTTACTCTTCGGTGTTGCAAATATGACTACTTTATTTTTAAATTTCAGTAACTACCAACTGTTACCATAACTACAAATAAACATTTAGTTTCCCTAGATACTAACAGATGGAGGTACTTGTCACAAATACATTATATTTTAAACTTATCTTAATACCCCCACTAGTTTAAAATATAAAAATGCAAATTCTGTTAAAATTTGAGGTAATGCCTAACATGTTCATAAACTTATAATGCTTAATTGACCCTAAAGCTTTTGTCAGAACATCTGCTGGCATTTCATTCGATTCTAAATATTCAGTTTTTATTTTACCACTTTCAATGGTTTCTCGGGCAAAGTGATGTCGCACATCTATGTGCTTTGATCTCTTATGAAAAACAGGATTCGACGAAAGCTTAAGTGCACTTTGATTATCACTATACAAAACAACACTATCAAACCTATCTATTAATTCATATAACAAGTTTCTGAGGTAAATTGCCTCTTTTGATGCCTCTGCCAAGGCCATATACTCAGCCTTAGTGCCAGAAAGAGCAACTGTTTTTTGTTTAGTGCTCTCCCAAGATATTAATGAATCTGAAAAAGAAAACAAAATCCTGTATAGGACCTTCGGTCTACAGTATTAACTGCCCCAGTCGGCATCTACATAACCTGTTATATAACTTGAACCCTTCTTAACTCTAAGGCAATAATTTTTAGTCTTTTTAAGATACTTTAAAAGTCTTTTTGCATGCTGCCAATGTATACTTCCAAAAGAATTATTAAATTGGCTAAGGTAACTGACACTGTAAGAAATATCAGGTCGTGTCATGTAGGGTTGCCAACTCGTCACAGAGCTAAAGGAGGACACACGAAAATTATGTTAGCGCTTTAACTTTTTGAAAATAGTTATTTTTCTAACAAGTGCGCAATCTTGTGGTACTTTCCCGCACGCAAAAGCAGTTAGCTTTAAGCTTTAAGTGCGGGAAAGACACTTTGCGCAAGCGTTAGGAACAATATTTTTTCTACTAGCGTCAGAATATTGTAAAAATTATAAATAAACTAGAAATAATTTTAAGAACAATCTTATATAATTTTATTAAAAGAAAACAAACCAACGCCGCAACGCTTCTTTGACGTTTACCAAAAATGCTTTGTTCTGGTTTACGTAGCAACAAGATTGAAAAGGTATGTTTGTATTTTGGTTTACATAGTAACGAGACAGAAAAAGTTTAAATTTACATAAAAATGTTTTGACACGCAAGGTGGTAAATAGATGTTACTATGTCAATATAAAAGGTGTGTGCAGTATTAAGGTATGCGCAAAGTGTTCAGGTATGCGCAAAGTTGAACTTTGCACACGCAAGTGCGTGCGAAAAGTAGTTACTTTGCGCACGCTAGTAGGAAAATATATTTTAACATAACAATTTTAATTGCTCAGCGTTTAAAATAATACCTAATTAAAAATTTTGTATGTGTATGTTTTTAAGTAATTTTACAAATTTTTCACTGGCGTCGATAATTTTTTTATTTGAGGAGGGGAGTTTATGGATAATAATTTTCTTTTGGGGGGAATAATTCCAGTATAGCACTTAAAAATGCAGTTCTAAATGCACCAAAAACCGGACTTTAAAAGTTTTTGGGGAGATAATTATCGCATTACCACCCCATATCGACCCCCAGAAATTGCTTATTTATTTGTAAAATGTTTTTGAGCATTACAAATTTATGTTTTTTTTAATTTAAATAATTAATTGTATTATGAAGGTAACGTACTTAAATAATACACCAATTAATTATTTTATTTTAATAACCTAAATACTGTGCATAATAAAATGAAAAAAAACAGAGACTTTAAAGTCTTTTCTATAAATTAATAACAGAACTATATACTCTTTGCTAGAAAAAATATTAATTTAAACTTATAAAACGAAAAAAAAGAGTTAAAGGGTTTTCTAGAAATTAAAGGAAATATATTATTGACTAAAAACAATAACTTAAAATTATAAAATAACATTTTAGTAATTAAAAAAATTACTTGAACTTATATTTCTTTTGACTCTTAGCTGCATCCAAAAGTCGTTCGTTGCCTTTAATTGCCTAAGAATAAAAAATTATTCTCTATTTTTACTTTTTCATCTTGATTCAAATAACGATTAATCATGTTCCTAACTTCAAAACCAAAAAACCTTTCATCTTTTCTAGACTTAATTTTAAACTTAAAGTCTTTTAATTGTTTGATAAGATCGATACATGTGGTTTCATTGGCCTCCAATTTTGAAATCGTTTCTTCAAAAATTGGCAACACATGGCTACAGAAAAAAGATAAATTTCAACCCTAATTGATATTTGGAAATTTTCGTCCATATTTAAAATTTTTTGGAGAGCTATTGGTGTATTTTCACCCAAAGATTCAAAATATGATTTAAGAGCAGGCCAACTTTTTAGAACTCGATTGATACAAGGCAAAAGTGAAAGCCAACTGGTGACTACATGCCGAAGTAACTCACTAAATTGAATATCCACAAAATCGTGAAACTCCTTAAGTTCATCTCTTCGCTTTGCTGATACCGAAAAATGTGAATAAAATTTTAAAATGCCTTCAATATCAACATTTAGTTTTTCTATAGCATGTTTTAAA
Organism: Listronotus bonariensis; assembly: GCA_014170235.1. NCBI lineage: Eukaryota > Metazoa > Arthropoda > Insecta > Coleoptera > Curculionidae > Listronotus > Listronotus bonariensis. The sequence goes on along the minus strand of JACEGR010001735.1, from coordinate 115,528 downwards.
CAATTATGCAATATATACGCATGGCAGTTAGCTTTTAGTATATTTTTATTCGCACTTTTTAAATTAGTGAATACCGAATTGTTTTTACCAAAATTGGCATTCGTATTATCCGCTGAAAAGGCCGATACTTGATTAATATTTAGTCCCACATTTTCTGTGGAAGAAATTATAGCATTAAACATTTCTGTTGCCGTCTCGTTCGAGTCTTCATAAAAGTATCTAATTTTGTTCTGAATACCATTTTTTATAGTAAAATACTGCACACAAAGGGGGAACATTTTTCTGTTTTTATGGTTGAAGGCATCTAATTGTATAGAAAAATATACTGATTTGTTTTTTAATACTGCTATTACATCTTCCAGCATTTTAGGTGCTAATACATCTATAAGAATAGCTTCAGCCTTTGTTCTGCCACAGGATACTTTTTTATAATTTTGGAATCAGGAACTGCTTTACAACATAATTTCAACCCACAATCTAAAGATTTGTATGATAAATTGTGTTTGCAGCAGCATTATCTACTTCAAACGCTGTCACAAGACGCTCTTCAGGAAAATTTTTTCACAAAAATTTTTTGTCAGTAATGTTGACGAAGAACTGCTTCGAATTTTCATTTTGTGGTTATCTGAAGTCTCATGAGTAGTAACAGCTGAATAGCCTTTATATGCTACTGTAAAGGATTTGTTGCAAATATTACAGTATGCTTCTCCATTAATACATTTTAACCAAGACCGAGAAGTCTCCCATGATCTGTTATAAATTGACATACGTTTTCCTTTTTTTTAGGTGGTGTATTTAGTTCTGACGATACATTTTCGTTCTCATCCTCAGATTTTTCCAACATTTTTAATTCCGTCTAACAGTGGGAACAACGAACTGAGTAACCCAAAACCCAATAAATCCTAAAATTAAAACAAATTTTCAATTTTTATTAAAGAAATAGAAAACAAACATGTATACTTACCGACTATATACCTTGACATACAGAAAAAGTTTTAAAAAGGCACGAAAACGTAAAAAAAGACAACTGCAAACGAATATTTAACCATTGGCGCCTTGCTCGACTGCCGGAAGCCGAAACATGTCTTACATCGCCCCGGGAAATAGAAAGAAATAGCCAAGCACGGGACCGCGCGGAGTGGAGGTGATGACAATGCAGCGTTGCCCAGTTGAGCGCCGTTAATAGAAATTTAGGATATTTTTAATTTTTTATATCCTGTTTTTATATATTCTTTTATCGTAGGATTTTTTTGTATTTTGCTATTTTTAGGATTTTATGGCATTGTGGGAAAAAGGAGGACGAAGGACATTTTGGTTCAAAGGAGGACTGTCCTCCCGGCTGGAGGACGGTTGGCAACCCTAGTGTCATGGTTGATAAGAACATTAAGCTACCAATTAACTGTTGGTAGGGTGCTGAAAATGAACTTTCTTTATCTTTACTTAAACTTAAGTTTTGCTCCATAGGTGTCTCCACTGTTTTGCAATCGCTCATATTGAACTTTGTTAATAACGACCCAATGTACTGTGTCTGATTCAAAGTAATGACATTTTTAGCTTTATCGATATATACATTCATTCCTAAAATTTGTTTAGCTTCGTCTAAATCTTTTAAATCAAAATTTTGACTTAATTCCATTTTAACATTTTTTGTTTCTAAATCATTGTTGGAAAAAATTAAAAAATCATCGACATACAAAGCTATCACTGTCATTAGGCCGTTACTGTTTTTTATAAAAACACAAGGTTCAAATTTGGACTTCGTATACTTAAGGTTAGTTAAAACTACTTCAACTTTTTTATACCAAACTCTAGCTGATTGTTTAAGGTCATAAATTGCCTTATTTAATTTTAACACCTTATTTTCACAACCCTCTTTTACAAAACCCTCAGATTATCTCATATAAACAATTTCCTGCAAATCCCCGTGCAAAAAGCAGTGGTGACATCTAAATGACAAATATCGAGCCCTATATTAACACTTAATGCAATTAAAAGTCGAAGAGTGGAATGTCTCACAACAGGTGAGAAAGTTTCATGGAAATCCACACCTTCTATTTGGGTAAAACCCTTAGCAACTAACCTAGCACGATATGTCTTTTGATTGTTTTTATCTAGCTTAACTCTATAAACCCACTTACACTCAACCAACGCACTATTTTCTGGCAAATCCACTAAGTCCCAACTTTTATTTTGCACAAGACACTTAATTTCATGTTGCATGGCTTCCTTCCATTGACTGCAATCTGATCTCGACAATGCCTCTGACACTGTCATTGGAGATTCCTGTAGAAATCCATCTGATGCTGACACACTACCCGCACTCATATACGTAACATAGTCTTTAAACTGCTTTTCTTTTCTTTCTCTTTCTGATCTTCTGCGCATCTGCTTTGTTTCCTTTTTTCTTAATATTTTTTCTACCAAATATGCGTCCGGATATTTTACTCTTTGTAATTCTTCCTCATAAAATCCTCCTTGAATATCTTCATTTTTATCATCTTTTAATAGATAAGTGGTTGGATTTGTTGATTTAACTTTTTATTTGAAAAATTTCAGTGGACCAATTAGGAGTATATCCTTTATAAAATGCTTCTCTATGCTTTGAAATGCGAACATAATCGTTTAACTTAAATTTGGTGTGTTTCGGATCAATTGTTTTTATGTGTAAAAGCGTTTAGTAATATTAACTTTTCATTTTTTTACTTACTTCAGAAGGTTTAAATCCTGTTGTAGAATGTTTTTATTATTATATTTCTTTATAATTTCAGGCAAAATGGTATACCACTTATAGTTACCCTGGTTACTAAAATGTTTCCACATAATTCCTTTTAAAGTTCTATTAACACGTTCAACAATACTTGATTTTAGGTTGGAAAAAGTACTGTAATGATTTATGTTAAATTTTTTCATTAGTTCTTGAAAATGTGTGTTATAAAATTCTTTCCCCAAATCTGTTTGTAGATTCTTGGGTTTGGGTGCATTTTTAAAATATTTTCCATCGCAATAGCAGTCTCTTTTCCTTGTTTAGTTTTTAAAGGTTGTGCCCAAACATATTTTGAAAATGCATTTATTACTACCAAAATATATCGATATCCCTTATTTAATTTAGCATAGGGTAACATTTCGACGAGATCCGCTTGCCACAAGTCATTTAAACCTTTAACAATTACTCTTCTTCTCCTATAATTTTTCTAGCAGCTCTGTGTAATTCATTTACCACTACTTCTTTCAAATTATGACTCATGGTTATTAAGTGTTACTATTCTTTTTAATCCTATGACACAGAATTTTAGGTAGATTTATTTATTACTCTTTGCTCTAAATCTTGAATTTTTAAATTTATTTTATTATCCAAAGCAACAATTTCATCTTTTACTTCCTTAACTGAGACATTTAATTTCTCTCTTGCGGTGTTAAATTCTTGTCTAGAGGTTTCAAGTAGCTCTGTCATTGATTTTATTTTATTTAGTAGTGTATCATTTACATTCTTCATATATAAATCTAATGAAGTTATTTGTAGAGATATATTTGACCTGAAGTTTTTATATCTGTGTTGTTATTTATTAAATTATCTTTTGTAGTATTAATTTCTATTTTAAAAACTTTAAGTAACTCTCTTATTAATTTTATTTCCTGGACTAGAGTTTTATTTATGTTATGTATATCTATATTTAAAGTAGCTATCTTATCTGATAAAATTGTCTCTAAATTTCTTATTTTGGTGTCATAATCTGTTGATAATTCTTTTTTGCTACCGCAATAAAATCTTGTACTACTTGAAATATATATTCTACTTCTTTTCCCGTTAATTTTAATATAGCACTGCCACTTTTTTTCTTAAGTTCTTCAATTTGGCTGTTTAACTCCTTAATCTTATCACTATCAGTCTTATGGGCTACAAAATGTAACTGCATACTTCTGTCAAGAGTTTGTATGCTTTTTTCAATATTTTCATGAATTATTTCAAAGTTTTTAATTTCTTCTTCCACTCTTTTGCTGAGTTTATCCGTATATGTTTGAAACTTTAAAATGTTATCCTTTGAAAGAGTTGTCCTAGCACTATCAATTTTTTCTTGAGTAATTGACTTAATTTCTAAAATATTATCTTCTATCGAATTAATTTTTTGCTTTGAAGCTGCTTCATCTTTTGATATTTTAATTGAAATTTGTTCTATTAAATTATTATTTTCTTTAACCAAATTCCTAATATCTGCAACTTTATCAACATATTCAGATGTGAATTTGTCTTCAGATATTTTAATTTTTTTGCAATATTTTCAATATTTTCATTGTTATCATTTATTTTTTTATTTAAACTAAAAATATCCTTCTTAAGAATTGGTTCAAATTTTTGTAAAATTTTATTTTCTATGTAACTATCATCGCTTTTAATTTTTTGTAAAATTTTATTTTCGACATTATCAAGAATATTTTTTCAGTCAATGAAGTATCGATTTTGTAACGCTTAGAAATGTGTCTACCAAATTTATCCAATGTCATTTTGCAAATGGGCAAGAATCAATTATTGTAGTCTTTTATATAATAACATTGGCTTCTCTTAATTCTTCTATAATTGAAATAATTTCATTGTTGTGACCTGTATGACCTGCATTTTGGGATGCTACAAGTAGTTTTAATCTTTCTACTAGTTCATTTATATCATCGAAATATACATAGTCGACTTTTTTGTTGGATAAATTTAGCAAATTTCCACCTCGTTTTGCTTTTCTTTGAGGTGGTATATTAGAATGTGTTTGACTTGGAATAGACGCAGATAGTGGTCTTCCACTAGTTTTAATAATATTTTTTTCATTAGATATGGTTTTATTATAGTCAAATATTTTAAATCAGTTGTTCCTTGCACTTGCTCATTTGGATCATGATTTCTTCGATATGCATTAGTTCTAGCAAGTATATCCATATAGTTGTCTAGATCAGCATTATTAAATCCAACAGGTTCTTTATAAAAGAGTAGTTCATATAAACCGGGAGTTCCTTTATATTCAAGATCACCAATTTTTAAATTTGCTTTTTTGAAATCAATTAAACTGCTGCCAACTTTCCATTTTTCTGTAGTTATGTCGTGTGAAAAACCATATCTGTGGTCTAATTCTCGATCTCCTTTTATCGCTGAATCAACAAATCCTCTTACCAATGGATCATACCCATCCAGATATTCATTATATGCATCGGTTCTAGTAATCTCAAGAATGTCTTGTCTTGTACGTTCTAATGATGGTATTTCCTGCTCATCTTCATAGGGTTGTAACAGGGTAGAACTTAATCTTAAACTGTCATCTAAATATTCTCCTTCATCATTTGTGTTTTGAAACGTTTCTTCATCTTGTAGAAATGATGGAGTTATTGATGGTAAATATTTTTTAAATATATTTGTTTGTCTTCTTTTTGGAGTGAGAGGTTCTGAAGGTAGTGGAGATAAGGAAGATTCCCGTTTTATTTTGGATTTTGTTTCAGATTCTTTCTTAATTTTTTGAAATAGTTCATGCAAGGGTTGAATAAGTGGTTTAAATTGGTTTTCCTGTTGTATTTGAGATGCAGCTATATCTGATTTTAATTCCTGAAATTTTTTTCTAACTGCCTTACGTGTCTTTACTAATTCCCTTGCTTCTTTCTCATTCATGTTACCGCTCTATTCTTGGCAAGATTTGCGTACAGACTATGAGAGCTTAAATAAACAATCCTTTTTATAAGTAAATAAATAAGTCAAACCCTTTGCGATATCTACCTAAATTAATATTCGAATCCTTATCAATTACTAAAAATCCATATTTTTCTTTCCAACACATTAAACATAACTCTTTAAATTGTTGAAATGACATATCTACATTAACATGATCATTATAAATGTGTTTAAGATTTGTGGTATCTTGTTGAAATAAAATTAACAAATTTGCATTGTCTCGAATAAGTTGTTTAGGAATAGAAGAATATGTTTGACATAAGTAAAAGCAATCTGTATTTTTGTGTCTCCCAAAACAAAAATAATCCTTTACTATATTTTGATTGCAACAGACAATGTCATCAAAAATTAATATAGAATTTGGTTTTACTTCAAGTGGAGATATTATATTTTCTTCATCTGCCGATTCACAATAACCTATTTCTTTAATAGGTTTAAAAAGTGTTCTTAAATACTCATATTTTGGTTGATATAGGGATTTTGAATAAACATAAATATTTTCAAATCGCAAACCTTGTGGATCTACAATTAAACTTATAATAATATTAGTTTTGCCACAACCTGAGGGACCAACCACTAATCCTCTTTTACTGCTACCATTAAATAGTTTTCCATGTTTATTAAAATTGTTCTTTAATATATCATGATCTTTAATCTCAATTGAAAAAGGTTGTTTCTCAATCCTCATGCTATACTATATAAGGCTAACCTCTTTAGAAAACTAATCAATTACCTAGAGAATTTCACTTTATATAATGCTCGTTCCATCCACAACATATTTAAAAAAAAAAGAATCTAAGAAAATCGGAAGTGGTCTCTTAAACACTTTAATAAACAAATTACCATTTGAATTACATATTCCCGGTTATCAGTTTTGTGGACCAGGAACCAAATTAGAAAAGCGACTACAAAGAGGTGATAAAGGAATAAATCCTTTGGATGAAGCTTGTAAAGAGCATGATATCGCATATTCCAAGACAAAAGATATAAAAGGCAGACATGATGCTGATAAAGTCTTAGCTGAGAAGGCTTTGTCAAGGTTTAGAGCCAAGGACGCCAGTTTTGGGGAGAAAACAGCTGCTTTAGGTATTAGCGGTGCTATGAAAGTTAAAACTAAATTAGGAATGGGTATTAGAAAAAGAAAAAAGGGATTCGAAGAAGACGTAGAGGTAAGGGAATGTCATTTTCTCAAGCTGTTGCAAGAGCAAGAAAGGAACTTCAAGGAAAAAAGTTTAGAAGTTTAAGGGAAGGTGCTAAATCAGCACTGTCTGCAATAAAGAAAGTTGGACGAGTGTTACCTCCTAAGAAACGAATAATACCAATTCCAAAATCTGGTGGATTCTTACCGCTCATACCATTGTTTGCTGGATTATCCGCTTTAGGAGCACTCGGGGAGGAGCAGCTGGAATCGCGAAAGCTGTAAATGATGCGAAAGCAGCTAAACAAAAACTTGAGGAAGATAAGAGACATAATCAAATGATGGAGTCCATAGCAGTAGGAAAAAGGGAAGTGGGCTTTATTTAAAGCCATATAAAACAGGTTGTGGACTATTTTTAAAACCGTATTCAAAAAACTGTTAAAATATATACCTCGTAAAATACTTACAAATTATGATTTAATTAAATATGTTAAATTAATGGGAATACCAAATTTTCGGGGTATATTTATGAGGGATAAGCTACCTCATAAAATTAAAAAATATGAAAGTGCTATTGTAAATCTTGATGATGATAGTGGAAAAGGAACTCATTGGACAGCATATACCAAAAAAGGAAAAAATATATTATATTTTGATAGTTATGGTAATTTGCGACCACCTCTTGAATTAATCTCATATTTTAACAGTGATGGAAATAAAAACATTGTAAAATATAATCATGACCAATATCAAAATTATAATAAAACCAACTGTGGGCAATTAAGCTTAAAATTTTTGTATAAAAATATGTGATATTCAAAACAAATTTATTTTGCAAAAGGTTTTTAAGTGATATGTCATACAGTTTTGTTCTTAGTGATAATTCTGCCACATTGACAGCAGAATTTCATCCACCAATCTATTTGGATGAAGATCAAGATTATGTAATTGGTTTGATAAATTTTGAAACATTTAATGTTATTCCTAATATTGATGAATCAAATAATTCTTTTATTTATAACTTAAATGAAGTAATTAAAATCCCTCCAGGCAGCTATGAAATAGATGATATAAATAATTTTTGCAAAAACATCTTGAAAAAGAACATATCAGTTTTCATATGTTTCCTAATAATAATACTTTACGTACACACATTAAAACAACAGTCCCAATAACCTTTAAAAAGGGAACAATTGGAAAAATTTTAGGATTTAATGATCAAGATTTACAACCAAATCACGAACACATATCTGATTCACCAGCGGAAATTATTAAAGTAAACTCCCTAAACATAGATTGCAGTATCGCTGAAGGATCATATTTAAATGGTGATCCTGTTCATATAATTCATCAATTTTTTCCCAGTGTGGCTCCCGGCTATAAAATAATAGAGTCCCCCAGAATATTATTTACTTTCCAGTTACTGTTAAAATTATAGATAAAATTATCCTTAAAATACTGGATCAAACAGGTAATCTCGTTAATTTTAGAGGAGAAATCGTAACAGTAAGACTACACCTTAAGAAGCTAGATAAATAATGGTTCTGTTATATCACAAATCACCACAACAAGTTGGCTATTATCAACCATATAATATAAAAAGAATCAAACAAAATCTAAGCAGTAAGAAGATACACTCGCAGCAGTTAACACCTTCTAATCGAAAATTTTTACAAAATTTGGGGTTTAAGGTTAAATAAAACGTCATAAAATGGAACACCTTAATGTTAAAGAAAATATCCTAGTAGACGAATCAGTGCTAAGTTGGGAGTTACTTTCTTTTGATCCCTTTAACCCAACCAAATTAGGACCAAATGATGAAATACGAATCTCGTTGCAACAAACAGGTAAATATCCTCTACCCTGTAAGAGTGAATTATATTTGGAATTACAGGTCACAAAAGAAGATGGTACCCCTTTAACAAAAACTAATTTAATAAATAATGCACCAGCATTTTTGTTTAAGGAATTAAGGTATGTTCTAAATGGAGTTACTATCGACTCTGTTCGGGATATAGGTATTACTTCCTCAATAAAGGGTTATATGTCTTTTAATGATAATGAAAGTACTAAGCTACAAAATGCCGGATGGTTTCCAAAATCCAATGCTCAAAATATTATGACTGATGATAAGGGAAATGTCGCTCTATGTATTCCTCTTAAATTATACTCAGGGTTCTTTGAAGATTATAATAAAATTATTTTAAATTCACAACAAGAATTAATACTCATAAGAAGTAATGATGACACCAATGCTCTTGTCTCAACAGATGAAACAGAAAAACCTAAAATTGCAATAACAAAACTTTGTTGGCGAGTTCCCCATTTAACAGTAGCAATACCTCAAGAATTAGCCCTAACTAAAATAATTGACAAAAATAATGACATTTTACTTACATTTAGAAGTTGGGAACTGGTTGAATATCCTGAATTATTAGAAGCAACAAGACATAACTGGCCAGTTAAAACTTCTACAAAAGTTGAAACACCACGTCATGTTTTAATTGCTTTTCAAAAAACCGACGAGGAAATATTAAACAAGATATGAGCAAATTTGATCATTGCGGACTAAGAAATATCAACGTTTTTTAAACTCTGAAAGATATCCATATAATGATCTTCAACTAGATTTTAAAAACAACAAGTTTGCTACTTTATATGAGATGTTTTCCGAATTTCGTCAAATGTATTATAATCATCCTGTAGAGCCAATTTTTAGTCCAAAGGACTTTAAAGACAATGCACCGATTGTTTATATCAACTGTTCACATCAACGAGATTCATTACAAACAGGTCCTGTAACAATGAGAATTGAATTTGAAACAGAGGAAAAAATACCAGCTAAAACTTCAGCATATTGTCTCATAATTCATGATAAAATATTTACCTACAATCCATTAACCAAAATTGTTAAACAACTATAACTTTTATCTCCCCACTCTTCTTTTTAATTACATTTATTTTAAATGTGGTTAAAAAATATTGCAGTTATAATTGTGTCTTTCGAGGAGAAACAACAGTTTCAATGTAATGACTTCAACTAGAGCCGAAAAAATTGAAACTTTTTTAACTAAATTAAAAGCTCTTAAACAACAAATTCAAGAGTATTCTACTCGAAAGTTTGTGTTTAAAAAATTCGCTTCATTAAAAATATGAGAGTGGTTTTGGATATTCAAGGATTCAAAGATGAGCGAAATAGATTTATTCCAAAAGAAATGGCCACATATGATGGAGTCCGAGTTAGTCACCACATCTTTAAAAAACCTTTTCCATTAAATTGTCTTTCACCGGATTTACACAAGCAAGCAGTATGGCTAATGAAGAATCATCACTGCATTAATTGGAATACTGGGTTTACCCCATTACATTATTTTTCAAGTATCATTCAACAATTGACAAACGAAGCTGATTTCGTTTATGTCAAAGGAAGTGAAAAAGCTGATTACATAAGAAAGTATTGTCCTAAACAAGTGATTGAATTAAATGAAAAACCTGAACTGCGTCTATCTACACCTAAATGTTTTTTTCATTCTAAATCTCCTTCTATGTGTGCATTATCTAATGTATTATTTATGTATGATAATTTTTTTATGAATGAATAAATACACATAAAATATATTTTTAGTTTTTTATTTCATATTATAATAAATGTTTTAATACAATTTATATTATATTTTTACATTTACAAATTACATTATAGCTTTTTATATTTTTTGTTTATTTGATTAACTATATTATTAATGTTATCAATAAGTCCTAATTTATTAAGTCCATTAAAGAGTTTACTTATATTTTTTGTTTTTAAAAACTCAACACAATGGTATGAAGCTTTTCTACACAACTTTGCATGGTCCATATAATCAAAATACTTTCTAAGGTCTTGGGCTTCATCCGTTATATCACCATAAGCAAGGTAGCGGGAACATGCTTCTGACATTAAAAATTCTTCATTCATTTCACTTATTAACCTTTCCATATTTTGTTATTTGTACATTTCCTGTTCAAAAAATACCACTCTACTTCTGACTGGCTAATTCTATTTAGTGCGTCTTGGTTTTTTATATATCCTTTTAATTCACTTGCGTCACTCTGAAAACCTTCTTTTAACAAACGTTGAATAAGTTCCTTTTCATTTTGATTTTCATAAAAATCGTGAAATATTTTGACTCCCCTTTCATACCATTCAATAACTTTTTCATAAAAAGCCACTTCAGTTTCACTTTTATGTTCCAAAGTATCTTTTATTTCATTAATATTGTTAATATAATTTTTCTCAAGCTCATTAAGCTTTTTTATTAAATCAAGATGACTTGTAGCAGATGTCATTTAAATAATTGAATAACTTCAGACATCTAAAGTAATACTAAAGAGACTCACACAATATGTATTGATATAGTCATATCCCCCTATTTTTACCGAATTTTTTATCTGACGATGTAAGGGAGGAACAAGCGATGTATTTAAAAGATAATTGTAAAAAGCCGCAAAATGAGGAGGCAAAAATCTGCCGCAAAATGAGGAGTCAAATCAGCTGCAAAATGAGGAGGAGGAGGAGGCACTCTCACATATTCACTACTAAAGTGGGCAAATGCAGATACTCCCAAGCAGCAAGCTGACGTCTTATTGACGAAAATTGTCGCATATACTTTTTTTTAAAAGCTAAAATGATGCGATATTTTATTTGAAAATTAAAATAAAAAAACTCCTTACTGCTTCCTTGCAATGCAAAGTACCATCTCTCGGAACACTGTCCAACTTGGAGATACAGATTTTTACACTAGCCGAAGATATTTCTTTCAAAGCTAAGTGAGATCACATACCGCAGACCGCTCTCGTATTATTTTTGTCTAATGGGTACGGTTTAGACGATAAAAAGCGAAGATATTGCAGAAACGTAGTAGTTTATTGTCCATTACGCCTTCTATCGGCATGTCAAAAAACTATTAAAGATATATAATATTTTATATTAACACGTCTTTAACACTTTTAATAAAGTTTTAAACAAAATGTTTACAGCTCCTAACAGTCTACTTGAATATCTTGCCTTCTCGACTAGCCATCACCAATTAATCACACAACACACACTTATTAGGTAATGAATACATTTAATTATGTGCAAAGCGGTCACCTTCGGTCGAAATTAACGTAGCTAATTTTACCATCATTTTATTTTTATTCGCTCCAAAATACATAATAAACATTTTGTTTGACATAATTTTTATTTGCATGATTTTTAACAAATAAATGTTATGAAAAGGCCATTTCCTTTAAATTATGTAAAAAAACATAAAATAATGTTGTTTAGCTGCCATTATAAATAAAACAGATCAAAAAAATTGCTTTAATGTTAGTTAAATACCAATGTTAATAATATGGTTTAAAAAGTATGAATACGCGTTGAAGGTTGCCTTCAAAAATCCAATATTTATTTGCCTGCAACAAAAACGCGTGCTTTATTTAATCAGGATTGGTATGCCGCCATTTTTGTATGCTTGCCGGCAATTCGCCTGCATGTAAAATTTATTGGCAACTAAGTGTTTATTTAGGGTTGACTTTTTAATGCGTATAAGATGTTGGCATAATATTGCCACCAATTGCCAATGCTTTACCATCAATGCCAATATGAAAAATGTACATTGCCGGCAAATAGTGTTTGCTGGGACGTTTAGGACATTCTTTATGGGAAGTTTTTCCTTATTTTTTATTCCCTTAACGTTTGTCGGATAAGTTCCGAAACATGTATCCGTATGTATAGTAGAATCGCTAGATTCATAAAATTTTTGTTTCTGAATGGATTCTAGTTTGTCGTAAGACTTTTTTAAATAGACGATGTTATCGTATATTCAGGTACAGTATAGAGTATATATGAATCACCCTGTATATACCTTAAGGTTATAATGAAAGTGGAATAAATAATTAAAACGTAAAGAGTAGTTAAGTTACTAACAAAACAAACAACCCCAAAAAACTCGACAATATGGAGACCAAGAGTGAAGTTTTCTTTTTAGCACTGTCGCCGATTTTGCGCAATTTTTTAGTATTGTTCCATACTTTAATTTTCAAAAGAATCAATTAATACAAGAAGAAAAATACAAACGGAAAGTTTGTTTTCTTGCAACGTTTATATCAATTTTAGGTGGTTTTAGCATGTGTGAAATACCTATTCATTATTGATATTGGCGTTATTAAAATCTTGGTGCTGCCATTATGTATCTTCTTTTTCTGGACAATACTAAATGCAGTTATAACTTCTTACAAGAAAAAAATAGCTTGGCTTGAACTTTTCGAGAACTTTCCCGTGTTGATCAACTTTTATCTATTAGAAAATCCAAATTTGATAAGCATATATATGAAAATGGCAAATATTATTTAAATTTTATGACGTTGTTAATATTTATAATGGTATATATTGACGGAATATACTGGAATAAAAAACTTAAAAAGATAACTTTTTGTATTCCACTTCTATGATCTTCCGAAATCTTTTATTATGTATTTTAACCCTCTTTTGGAATGTGTAATAATGTTCACATTATTATTAGCTATAAAAAATAGATACCGCGGGCTTCAAGAGCTTATTAAGTTTATTAAAATTAAAAAATCAAAAACCACTGTTGAAAAGGTGAAAATCCTTGCTTTAAAACTTCACAATATTATGAACTTATTTGCAAGTATTTTCGAAGTTTCTCTTTTAATAATGGTTACCAATGGATTTCTTAGTTGTGTTGGGACTTGTATTATGATGAAGCGATATAAAATTGCACTTATTAATATAACAACTCTTATTATTTTTATGGTAAGTAATGCAAAATATAAGGAAACATATCTTGTTGTTCAGTTGCCTTATTAAGCTCGGGAATTATTAATACCGGCCTTATTTAAATAGTGCTTGTACCCAATGTTTAAAGTTATTGCAAATCATGTTGACCGTACCATTAACCTAAAAAAGGGGAACACATTTTTATTAGTTTTGCTTTATTGTTTTCTGTTGTATATTTTTTTATAACATAATTACAGAAATATATTTGAAAAAGCAAGGTTTTAAGTATTTTTACTTCTAAAAACTTTTCCATTTTGTGATCGGCAGCCGTTCGGTTAGACGAACAGTTCCGAAGTTAAAATAAGGCCAAAATAAGGCACGACCTAAAACCGATATAAATAAAGCCGGGCACTATACTTATTAAGGGAGTCCTTATCCTACCATGCATCTGCGCAAGCTCAGATGTCAAAATAAGGCCGGTATTATTAGTGTCTGGCGGGTATGACGATCTAACCTAACTTACCTTAGTCCAAATAATGATGATTTCGGAGATACAGGGTGTTAAAAATTTATTCTAGTCTTAGTTTTTTTATAAATAATTTTGGTAATATTGGGTGTATTGTCGCAATATTTGGCTAGAAGGGGTTTAAAAAGGTGAGAAATCAGAATCTGCTATTAATTTAATTGCTAACCTTAGAGGGCGCCCCCTGCGGTATCTTGACCACATTTAACGAATTAACTTTTTTGAACTGTATGAATGTAACTTTTAAAAAAATTCTTACTCTTCAACATTATTACATAAAGGTATAAAGGTATACTTAACTACAGTGTAGTGGATTTAGCCAACCGTTTTTGAGATATCTGGATTTAAAAAATCTCTTCCTATACTGCCAGGTCTAAGCTAAACAGAGTGTTTTAGAATAAGATGCTAATCTTTTACATTGTGAATCTTTAGGTGATTTTAAGAAGAAAAGTTTAATTAAGCTTTTGTTCTAGAAGGCTTAGCTTTTAAGATATAGGGTGGTAATTAAAAAAAAAGCTTTGTTACCATTCTACATCTCAAAGGTTTAGCATTTACTAAATATATATTTTTTAATAAGTTTCATACAAAGTGGCTTAAAAAGTTAATACGTTTTTAATTTGTGCAAGATGTCGTAGGTGACGCCCTCTAAAGTTAACAATAAAATTAATAGCAATTTCTTATTTCTCACCTTCCAAAACCCTTTTTAGCCGAATATTGCGACAATAGACCTAATATTAACCAAACTATTTATAAAAAGCTAAAACCAGAATAAATTTTTGACACCCTGTATATCCGAAACCATCCACTTTTTGACTAAGGTAAGTTGGGTTAGATGGTCATATTTTAGCCTCAAAAATCTATGGTAGCTTTTTTTCCGCACCTTTCAGAGACACCCTGTATATGTAAATGCCGATAAGTACTGCTAAATACGCTTAAGTTCATGTCAAGTTATGGCCAACTAAGAGCCAAACCTAAAACCAATACCTAACAGTATTTATAAAATAGATAAATTTTTAAATTATCACTTTTTTAAACTACGATTATTAATATTTGGAATATAGGTACAGAGAGAAATTTTTCTTTAACTGTTCTTTTGTATAAGTTACATAAGACAAATAATCTCCCTTAGTCATCTAAAATAACTAAATATTACTTATTAATATTTCGGAAATGCAACCAACGTTCTTCTAATTAGTTTAAAATAAAGGAAAAAAATTTAAATGCCAGATTATTGCATATTTGGCAATAACGAAAAAAGAAGGTGGAGCATAGGCAAGTATAAGGTATGCGCAAAGATGGACGCCGCGGATACTGATAAGCTATTGGTCAATTGAAGCCGAGTGACGAATGCGATGATTTGTGGCACAAGCGTGTGTCTTTTCCGCGTAGAGAGCAGGCTAGAAATATTATTTGTTAGGTTTTTGAATAAAGTACATTTTGAGTAATATTTTAGAACTTTTATGAATTAGGTAAACAAACAATGAATTCATACACTTGTGGTCAAACTTAATATAGCCAAACCCGTGAGGTGATTGCCCATGTTTATAGAATTTGTGATGGGCAATGCGACACCAATTCATTTAAGCTGCCACTTAAACGGAAGAGAGAAAGGGTCGCGATGTATACTAGTGTTAACCTAAGTTCTGTGAAAAAAAAATTACAAGGAAGACGACGCGATTGCCTTGCAGCAAAGCCATAAACCCAATCAAGCAAGGAAGACGTCAACAAAATAAAAAATAAGCCGGATCAGTTATTATTATCTCCTGGTAAAAAGAGGCCTCGTGTTTCTGCGGTCGAAAATACCGATGGGCTCGACTTAAGTATAATTAGGCATTCAGGAAACTGTTGGGTATGTAATAGTACGTTTTAGCCTTAAAGCGTCATTTTTGACTTACAATCTTAAATAAATCAAAAAGTGTTCAACTTATACTTTGGGCTCTTGATATTGATAACAATAATAAATACCTAGTAGGAAACTCCCGTTACTAACTTTTAAACCAATAAAATGCATTTTTTATTGTAGTAACTAGTTACTGACCATGGGCGCATGAGGGGCCGGGTAAGGGCGCTTGCCCCCTTTCCCCACGGTTTAGGTAATTGTAACATACTCACAAAAAAAAAAGCAAATAGTTGCTATTTATAAACTTTTTTTTTTTTAATTTTATAAGAGATTTGTAGATGCAGACTGTGCAAGTTTAAATCCATTTTTATTAGCTGATAACTCTCAAAATTGTGTATTTTAAAATGCTTTAATTCGTCGGTCAATTTTAATTTCTTTATTAGTTTTTTTTAGTTTGTATTGTAGCTATTTTAGCTAGTAGCTTAAGTTTTTGATTCATAGTGAGTAACGAAAACCCCAAATAAATCGAATCGGGTTTGTCGCGGGTCGTCAATATGTGGTAAAAGCAATCCCAAAAAGGCAAGCATCAATATCTATAATCAATGGTCTTTTTTATTGGGTACACGCAAAAATATAGATAGAATGGGACCGCTTCCGTCCTCGTCCCGGGGTATACGAGCTGATCCTGTTTAGCCCTATTGACCCCTATGAACTGGCCGGTCACCTAAAAAAATAAAAAATTCTAATTAAAAACAACGTTTCGGTGGCAAGTCTGCCACCGTTGTCAAGTTAAAATTATGGATGGTAATTGTTTGGGTACCTACACGCCAAAAATTAAATTAAAAGAACCAAAAAACCAAAAAAATTTAAACAAGTAAAAAGATAACTAAAAATCGACATTTCGGTGGCAAGTCGGCCACCGTTGTCAAGATAAATTGAACAAAATTAATAAAAATAAAAATTAACTATTATTAAGGTTTTAGATTTTGAAATTTTCATCTTTTTTTTATGATATTCTGGGAACGTTTTGACATTAAATGTCAAATATGTTTGTTTGGTTATAGTGTCATAGTGACATAGATAACTGGTTGCTGGTGTATTTATTATTTGTGTTACAAAAAAGGTGAATAGTCAGTTAATTTTTAGTCTCCCTGAAGATACTTCAGTATCAAGCAAAGGCAACCAAGTGTTATTTAAATTAACTGAAATTGATGCTAAACACACACAATTATCTTTATTTAATAATATATACGCACTTTCTTTGATTTTGCGTTTTTAGAACAAATTTCCTTTGCTAAAATGCTCGAAGCCCTACTTTTTCCATTCCACCTGCTAGGGGGAGGGGAATCTATTTTAGGGGGCTGTCCTTTCTAGAGTCGCCACTATATAGAAATAAAAGATGTGCTATATAAATGTACTTTTTTCTGCTATAAAACAAAACATTTTACATTTTTACATTCTTGCCTGGTGCCCCCGCCCGGGATTTCACCCAGGCAGCGCCCATGTTACTGACTTTTTAAACCAATGAAATAGATTTTGTGTAAGTATTCTTTTAAATTCATAGTGCTTAAAGTATAGGTAAAAGACATGATAAATGAAATATGTTTAGAAGTTAACGCATAATCTAAAAATTATTAATAAGTAAAGTGTTCCTTTTAAAATAAGGAAGGTGACTTTCGGTATAACCGGCAGTGTCACAACTATCAAAATATTTTAGTTTTATGTCCCATGCTGGCCTTACAATGTTGCCAAATTTTTAAAATATTCCAAAAATACTTTTCAAAAATCAATCGCCACAGTACATCGTAAAACACCCTGTATATAACTTGACATCCCCCCACCTTCATATATTAATTAAAGTAGGGTAATTAATTAAACTGCAACACTGGAAATATTTTTAATTAAAACTTTTAAAGCGAAGTCCTATTATTACCAAAATAAACAACTCTAGAAAACTCGAGAACATGGAGTTCAACAGAGAGGTTTTCTTTTTTAGTCCTATTGCCGATTTTGCACAGTATTTCACTATTGTTCCGTATTTTGATTTTAAAAATATAAAGTTAATAAAAGAAGTACGATACAAAAAGAAAGTGTGGCTTTTTGCGATGTTAACATCCCTTCTAGGTGTTGTTAGCTTATTTGAAATGATCACATCCCCAATAGTCCTTAATTTTGTATTTAACATCTTGGGTTTTTTAACACTTGTTTTTCTTTTTTGGACCATACTCAATTCAGTAGTGAATTCTTACAAAAGCAGATCAGCATGGCTCGAGCTTTTTCAAGAATTATCTTTTGTCGATGCATCTTTGTTCTCCGAAAAATCCAGATTTGAGAAAAAATACGTGAAAACGGCAAATATTATTTGATTTATCTGACGTTAATGATCTTTCTGATATTGTATGCTAACGGTATCTACTGGGAGATAAGACTTCAAAAACCTTATTTAACCCTCATGTTCTTTTGCACCCCTTTGAGATCTTTTTTGCTGTTTTTTTACCTAAGTTTAGAATGCCTAATTATGTCCACGTTATTACTAGCGATAAAACATAGATACAGTGAGGTTCAAAAGCTTCTCAGGCGAAGTAAATTTAAACAATCAAAAACCATTGTAAAAACGGTAGAAATACTGGCTTTAAGACTCCACAAAATTATGAGTTTATTTACTGATATTTTCGAAATTTCTCTTCTTTTAATAGCTGTAAATGGATTTTTTACTGTCTTGGAGCTTGTCTTATGATGGCTCATTTTAAAATCACTATTGTTAATGTTGCGTCTCTAATTTTTTTATGGTAAGTAATACGAAATTATTTAAGGAACTTCTTTGTAGAACTTTTTTTTAAATACTGATTAAATACATTTTACATAATCTATTATGGTGCTAACTTTGTTTGAAGATGGAGCAAATATGTAAGTATATATGTAAGTAACTCATGTCATCATGCAATAAGCAAAATATACAGGGAGTTTAAAAGTATTGATATAAAAATTTAAGGGCATGTTCTACTATTAAAAATATACAGTGCTTGTCTAAAGACAGGATCTCCCCTTCTAACTTTGGAATTGTTTGTTTTTTTTCATAAAAATTTAAGATATTAAAAAAAAATTAAATATCCTTCACCCAATTTCATTATAATTTAGCAATGTTATTTATAACATTTAAAAGGTAATTTATCACTAACTTAATTACATTTAATAAGTTCAATGGCGTCTCAAGTGGCAACCGAAAGACTATTTCTTACAAATAAACGGTGCGCCACTGACTGTGTAAATGTAATGTAATGTAAAATATTTGTTCGTTCTTTAGATTAAGCAAATAAAAATATAGCTTGTATGTCTCAGGTTTTTCTTATCTTGTTTAGTTTATGAGAAAAAGAATAAAATCCACTAAATTGAATATTTTTAGACCATAAAAGAAGCATTGCGGAAACTTTTTCTTTAAAAAATACTGCTTATAACTTTTCATTAGCAATTATGTAACAACAACAATAAAAAACTTATTTTAGTTCAGTCAAAGAATTCTTACTAAAATAAGTGTTTTCGACATATTTAAACTTTTTGAAAAATTTAACACCCAGTATCCTGAGAATGAAAAACTTGCGGACCCATGTTTATAAAAACTTTTTTTATATTTTATGATGTAAAATCTGTCCTCAAATTTGCTTAACAACATTTTTTAACACCGGTATTAGCAAATTTTCATAAACGCCCACCGCTAGCCATAGAGTTCTACGAAGAAACAATACGTCTCTCTTTTTAAGTGACTTCAAAAACGACGAGG
The DNA here is from genome assembly GCA_014170235.1 of Listronotus bonariensis. NCBI lineage: Eukaryota > Metazoa > Arthropoda > Insecta > Coleoptera > Curculionidae > Listronotus > Listronotus bonariensis. Next base: position 95,788 of record JACEGR010001735.1, on the reverse strand, counting down.
TTTTCAATTCACCTGTATGTTTTTTTGTGTATGTTAGGCGATTACTTCAGCGTTTGTAGACCGATTTTAATTTTTTTTTATTTATATTTTTATATTTATTGGTAGGTGGTAGAGGAGCTTTCCTCGCCTGAGGCGGTACGACTCACCCTTTAAAGGACCCGTAAGGTCTTAACAGGCGTTTCTGGTTCTGTGTAAGTGAGTCAGTTTTCCTTTTTTCTTTCTTTTTGTTCCTTTTACCCTAAAATTATGAAAAAATGATGGCGGCACACCCGGAAGTAAAATGTTACGGAGGTAAAATACCCCTCTATTCGGACCTCCGGGCAAGAGGTGCATCAGGTGGGCCATCATCGAGAAGTTTGATTTCATTTACAAATATTTGTGGGCTTAATACCAATATAAACTCCGTTAACCATCACCTTTAGTTATCTAAGCCACAAATACTGTTTCTAATGAACAGGGCCGTTCCTAGGGTATCTGGCGCTGTGGTGCAAAAAATGATTTGCCATCCGTGGAACAAAAATTTGGAGTTTAAAAAAGTGTTTAAGAGCAAAAAAAGTCCCCAATTTCTTAAATTATATTTTTCTACATTATACTCTTTACTGTTTGACTCTTGTTTCTCCAATTTTTTATCCACTTTTCGTTTGATCTCTTTTCCGATTTTTAAAAACTTTCATTCCTCCTGCCCTCCGCCCTTTCCAGAAAGTATCGCCATTTATTTCACATTTTTCCGCCCCTAGAGCGTTGCGCCCTGATGCTTTGCGCCTTGCACCACTTGCACCACCCGCTAGGCACGGCCCTGCCAACGAAGACCAAATATGTTCTAAAACTTTAACCAGCCACCTTATTTTCCCAGGCTACGAACTTATTTCGCTACGATCTGGCTTGTGCTTAAGTTTTTGAATCGGGTAGGCCCGATATCCTTTGGCTCCGAATTTATTTGTTCTATATATTTCGTTTATTAAATCTTTATTGTTACAATTTAGAGTCTTACATGGTTCACATGATATTTATATATGTTCACGTTCACAAATGGTCAGTACGGTGCTATACTAATTTCTTAAACTACATTTATTTGACAATGCTAACGGGCCAACGGGACCGAGCGGAAAGCCAACTAGAAAACCAACTGACTTGAATCGAATGACTTTTTCATCCGGTTAACATCACGCGCATGTCCGCAGTAAAACCGTCCGCGGTTTTCCACCCATGCGGCGTTGCCACATGAGACAAAAAAATTGTTGTTTGTACCGGTCCTCAGCTGACAATTCCTATGTCGAATTCTCTGACTTTCTTTCAACAAAGATCGACATTATTATTTCCCAGTTTCCAATGGCCGAAATAATCATGCAGGCGATTCAATCCCCATAATAAGGATTGTCTAGGCTTTTTAAAAACTGACCCTTAAGGCAAACCAGCCGAAATTTTGGCATTTAGTAACTCCCTTACCAACCTTATTATGGCACCCATCTACTTTCTTAGAGTGCCGAATTATAGTTCAAACCCCTTAAATATCTTTCTTACCTCCAACCCTGAAGTCTATAAAGCATCTGTTACTGCCCCCTAGGTCGCTTAGATCATGGCTTGATTACTGTCTCTTACTTTGCTCATCCTGAGGTAAATGAATGCATGCCACCACGCACCGTATGGCACTATAACTCAGCCGACTGGGATGGCCTTAGGGGCTTCTTCGCCACGTACCCTTGGGACACCATCTGATTTTCTTCTTACGATCCTTCCGAAATCTGTAAACAACTTACTGAGTCGATTCTATTGGGCATTAAAACCTATGTACCTAACACCAAGAAAACCACCAAACCAACGAATCATAAACCTTGGTTTCCTAAAATATGTGACAAAGCTAGGCTTTAAAAATTCAAGCTCACAAAAAGTTTCATCAGAATCCAATCCCACCACTACTATCAAACATCAAGCCAAAGACTTCTTTGATAATCGCATAAAAAACAAAGTACTTTTTTACAAGGCAGCAAATGCTGCTGGTCCTTTACCAGTTCTTTTCCGCCACTAATAAAATTATTTCCACATCCAAAGGGAAGGCCGAACTATTTGCCAAACAATTTTCCGCCAATTCGACCATTAACCCACCTGTCAGTCATCCAATTCCAACTATTTCCCCAGCTCCTCATAAAATTTCCAATAATATTTTTAAGGTAAAACACATTAGCCATATCCTTTCTTCTCTTAACACCAAAAAATCGTCTGGGCTGGATGGCTTACCAGCAATCGTTTTAAAAAATGTCGGCTGAACTTGCACCCATTTTAACTGGGATCTTTCGAATTTCTTATGACACGGGTATTTTTCCGGATAGCTGGAAAGCTGCACAAGTTTAACCTATCCACAAGAAAGGATCTAAATCTCTTCCATTCAACTATAGACCTATTTCACTTCTCTGAGTGCTTTGTAAAGTAATGGAGAAATTTATTAACTCGCAATTCTTAGGTATTTAGAAAAACACAAAATTTTAGATAACAGGCAGTACGGATTTCGTCACAAGAAATCTACAGAAGATCTTCTTTCCTTCGTATCACACAACTAAAACAATTCTCTTGAGCCTTTAGGTGAGTCCCAGATCGTTAATCTTGATATATCTAAAGCTTTCGACAAGGTTTGGCAAGACTCACTTTTCTATAAACTTCCCTCCTACGGTCTTCCTACCAAACTCAGCTTTCGGCTATCTATTTATCTTTCTAATCGACGTATATCAGTCATTGTGAATGCCCACTCTTCAAGCTTTCACGAAATTAATGCTGGAGTGCCTCAGTGTTCAGTACTGACACCAACTTTGTTTCTTCTTCAAATCAACGACCTTTCTTCCACAACCAATCCCATCCATAGTTTTGCTGACGATAGTACCCTTTACTCCAGTTTAAGGTTCTTAAACCAATCTCTCAACCCGACTTGGAGAGCATACGCAGGGCGATGCAGATATCTCTTTCACAAGACCTCAATTTAATATTGGATTGGGGCGCCAAGAATCTTGTTGAGTTTAATGCATCCAAAACACAATCATGTTCTTTGTCGCGGAAAAAATCATCAAACAGTAACCCTTTGCCTATGTGGCCAGGTTTTGTAAAGTAAGGACACATTCAACCTTGTGGGCATCACATTTGAGAATAACCTTAACCGACATAAACACATTGTATCTATAGCCAACGCGGCTTCAAAAAGCTTCGATTTCTTTTCCGAGTCAAAAAGTATTTTTCCCCTTTTAATTTATACACTTTATATGTGTCCCAAATTCCACCCCTCTGGAATATTGTCCTCATGTCTGGGAAATGGCGTCTCCTACAACCTTAAGCATTCTTGATGTTATTCAAAGAAAAGCTGTTATCTATCTCATTAATGATCCTTTGCTTACTGAAAGACTTTCTTCTCTTGCCCATGTCGAGCTGTGGGAGATCTATCGCTCTTTTATAGATACTTTTACAACTTATGCTTCGACGAAATATCCAGTATAGTCCCTCTACTTTCAGCTCCCAACAGAGAAACTCATGGTGCCGCACGTATGCATCCCTATACGGTCCAGCTGGACAGGCCCCAAACTTCCTACTTTGTTCGTTCTTCTATCCCTAGAGTTTCTAGACTAGAATATGGAACATGCTGCCAGGGTCTTTCCTTCCCCCTACCCCCAAATCTTTAAATTTTTAAGTCACGTGTTAACAAACTTCCTCTTACCTTGCTTAAGATGCCCACGGTACGTTAATATATAGGCTTTCAGCCTTCGTGAATTGTCCAAAGATAGAAAAAAATGGATGACTGTACCTCCGTGGTGGTTCCATAAAAAAACTAACTCAGAATCGCGAAAGAGAAGGGTACTGGTACGAGACCTACTTTTTCTCTCTGCCGTACGTTGTTCGTGCGGCAAAGCTGTCTCTTGGCTCAGGGGCGCATTCAGAATCTACAACCTTGGGGCAAAATTAACCTTTTCACCGAACTAAAAATGGTACTAGTAGTATTTTTAGACTACAGTAAAAATCACAAGCACTTGTAATTTGGTTAATGGTCATGCAAAACTGTCACATTGGTGAGGGGGGTTATGGTTTGTTCTGATTTTTTTAGCAAAAATAAACAGTTTAAAAAAATGAACCGACTTCAAAACAATAATAAAACTTACTAAAAAGTCAAAAATAATAATAATAAAAAGAAGTCGTCTAATAACATAGCTGCTAAACTACTCAATGTTAATAACTAAATTAACAAAAGCTTTTTATACTTTAATACCATAATAATAATAATAATAATAATATGATATTACCTTACTACTTTTTTGTTTTTTTTACTTTTTAGTGAGCTTTATTATTGTTTAGAAGTTTGTTCAATTTTTTTTAACTGTTTATTAACTTTCTAATGTGCGCATATGTGCTTATATCATTGATTTTAATTCCTCTTGCATTGTCATATAAACATATAACGTAAATTTAAAAGGCGGTCAAGCTAATTAGGTCAATTTTTTATTAAGTAATGTTGCACATAGTAATTAATTTGTAGTTGTTTTTTAAAATTGTAGGCGGACCATTAACCAAATGACCTTATGGACTAGCCACGCCTGCCTCCTTTACCTCTAAAATTTTAAAGTTAATGTTAATCCAATCCTGGTTTTATGTTAAAAATAACTTAATTGCGCTTATTAAAAACAATCTAATTGCGAACCAATTAAACCGATCAATACTTTTTTAATCATCTTAAAATAACTACGTAATTAGTGACATTGAAGCACATAGCAACATGCCACTAAAAACAGAGGTATTCTTTTTCGCTTCAGTTGCAAATATTGCACATTTTTTCGGGATTTTTCCATATTTCGACTTCCAAAATATCTCAGTAATAAAGAAGCAACACTATAGAAATAAAGTTATTGTTATAGCAATTTTAGCAACAGTTTCTGCTTATATTGTTCTCTGGCAGAAATATGTGTTATTTCGCAACTTTCACACCGCTTTTCGAATTTGGGCCATATCATCAGTTACTATTATGTACCTGGCGATGATTATAGCAATGGTTAAATCGTATACGAAACGTTTGGTTTGGCAAAAACTTATTAACGAATTTTTGCAAGTAGATTCATGTTTTTCTAATAAAAAATCAGCTTTTGAAGATGTGGTTAAACGAAAGTTTAAATATTACTTTACTGTTTTTAGCTTGGCAATTTTCTTTACTAAACATATTGACACTCTTTTTGCCGTTATATCAAAAGATATTAAAATAGGTATACCAATATTTAATAACATAGATTCGCAAATGCGGCATTTATATAGGGTATTCGCAAAGTCAACGATAATACTGAAGTGACTGATGGAACAATCCATAACCATCCAGAAAAAAAAAACATAAAATAACCAAAAAAAAATGACTTTCGAGATATTGACACTTTAATAAAATTTTCACAATTATTAATCACTCCCATGGGCGTCGCTAGGATTTTTAAATTTAGTTAATCTAAAAACTGAGACATGGGACCCGTATCAAATTTATATCAGATAATATTGATGCTAAAAGAAACACTTTGGCAAAGAAAAATTTTGTATTTTTGTTGGTCCCCCTTATAAAAATCTTAATTTTAAAAGCGAATCCTCTATTCGTATTTTTTATGTAGGTATAATCAAACTTTATCGACAAATCTTAAATTTCTTAAAAATATCTGACTTTTTCCAATCACTAGGGGCATGTAAAAATTTTTCATAAAAAATTAAAACGTGGAAATATTTCAACGGCAATTGTTTTTAAAAAAATGAGATAAGATTGCAAAATTTGGGATTTTTGGATAAAATTTGATCAAATTTACGAAAAAATAGAAAGAGAGGATTCGCTTCTGAAACTTGAATTTTGCTAGGTGGGGACCAAACAAAAATCATCTTTTCTTCGCAAATTCCAAAATAAATATTTTCTTTACCGAAGTGTCCCTCTTAGCATCAATAGCATCTGGTATAAAATTGGTGTGGGTCTTATGACTTAGTTTTTAGATAAAATCATTTGAAAATTCTGTCGACGACCATAATCAATTTGTTTATTTTATGGGACTTTTTTATGCTTCTGCTATTTTGGATGAGACAGTAGTTTGTGTGAAGAATTGCTGTTTTTTGAAAAATCAAAAATAAAAAAGTTTACAGTTATGTATAAGTCCATTTGTGAACACACTTTAGATTTTAAAATAATGGTTTATTGTTGGTCTTTGATCAGTGAAATGGCTATTCAGTGCTGCAAAACTAAAATAAAAATAGAAGAATATAAAATTTTTAAGGTGTGACAATCAAAAATCTGATCCAAGAAGACGATTTTAACGAATTTCAACTGCAAATATCTCAAAAACGATTCATTTTTTACTGAGGTAATTGTATGTTTTTCTGGATGTATATGAAATGTTCTATAAACCTTTTAGTATTATTGTTGACTTTTTAGACACCCTGTATAATAAATATTATATACAGAATATTTACTAACTAAGAGTAGGTATACACCGAAATGACAGGTTTTATGTCAAATACATTACAGCAAAAAATGTAATGTAATGGTCAAAAAAAGGGTATCGTATTTTGTGAAAATATCTGAAGTAATAGAAAAGTTATAATAAAAAGGCACTTTTTTCTTAAAATTTTAAAAGCCTGTATCTCGAAAAGAAAGCATTTTCGGACATAATTTTATTTAATAAAATTTTCATGAATTTTATACAGTGTTTAAAGAAAAGTACCAACTTAAAAATAAACCTGTATAATATATGGATTATAAAAAACTTTTTATTTTAACAATATTAATAAATATTGATATTTTATTTTCATAAAATTAAAAGTCTGCCATAGATCCGAAAACACCAATCAGAGCGAATAACGTCACGACTATATAAAGTGCATCCATTATCACAAATTCAAGATTGTTAATTAAAGTGCCCTAAGAGCATACACCTACTAATTTTTGCAAATATTTTTTTTTAAGGAAATAGCACATACTTCTGGAGAATAATTTTTAAAAGCTGTCATCAGGCCTATTCTTTTATGCTTCGTAAGATTCGCTCTGAGTAAACGTTTTCAAGATATTTGTATTTGTATGTTTTTTTATTTTTTAGTGCAATATTTTTTTAATTCCCAATAATTAATATAATATAACGTAATAATTATAATCACAACAAAAATAGGTGATAAAACAGAGTATTTTTGGAAATAGGAAAAATATAGAAAGTCGGTATTTTTCTTATTATCTGCTCTTAAAAATATGTATTTTTTATTTAATATCCTAATCTTTTACCATAAAAATCTTTAATTTCGCTGTGTAGCAAAAATTATTGTACACCCTGTATTAAAAACCTTAAATTTACTTAGACAGTTAAAGTTCTCTTCTTTTGTAGATATAATTTTATCACACGCATGGCTTCCATATGTAAATTTTATATTCTTCCATTATTTTATAATGGAATGCGTAATTATGACAATACTATTGGTAGCAATCAGAAATAGATATAAATATGTGAAACAGCTGGTTCTACAACTCAACAAAATTAAAAGTAAAAACAATTTTTTAAAAAGTGTTGAAAAAGTTGAAATTTTTTCGTTAAAACTATATAAAATCGTAGAATATTTTAAAGAAATTTTCGAAATTCAACTCTTTTTAACAGTTGTCAACGCTTTTCAGTTTTGTCTTTTTCATTGTCTATTCACGCAGAGGAAAGAGTCTAGACCAATTGATTTGTTGATTATGTTGCTCTTTATGGTAAGAATTATTTAACAGTATTAGATTATGTGGCATTGCATTCGGTTTTACTAACTTCAATTTAGCGGATCTAAAAATCAGCAAAACTTGACCGCTTTTAAGTTAAAAATAATTGCCAGCAGACTTTTTCTAGGCAGCAAACATGATTGAGTTTTCAGGCATTAAACTACACAAGATTATGTTCCAAGCTATAGGAGAGGTCCGGGAAGCCCCGCCCAGCGGGTAACGCTGTCCACCGTCATAAGTTTTAAAGGCAATCTCTGATCGGTCCGATATCTATCACTTAGTACAAACAATAAAGCTTAACTTAGCTGAATTGCGCGTAAGACAGCCCAGAAAAATTGCATAGGCCAAGGTGGCACCAAACCATATATTTGACATTCAGCTGTGTAGATATTTAAAATTTTGTTAAAAATAACAACAATATAATTTATCTAAAATATTTTCATAAAAAATCCGTTGTCTGCAAAGTCGGTTTGCTGACGATAGTTGAACGTGACAACGTCGAAAGAATCATTACCTTTATCGCCTCAATTACCGTTGCTATAAACAATTGACACCACATTCACTTTTCACTGCACGCTCACTCAAGTAGAAGAGAAACAAATGTCGAACAACGCGAAGACTGTGCCTCTTTGTCGCTCGTTCCGCGCTCTCGCTTGCACTTCAAGCCTTACATGGACCGCGCGAGGTAACGGCACATGAGTCATGTTTTTGGTGCGGTGCAGCCGAGTTCATCAAATTATAAGAAGTTGTCACGTCAAAATATAATATTTCTTTTTTTTTTATGTTGGATTTTATCTTTTAGTCTTAGTCTATAATTTTATTATTTAGAAGAATCTGAATGTCTAGGACTTAAAATGAATATTTGATATCAAGTAATATGGTTTAGTTTATTTAAAAATGCCCACCCTAAGTGGGCGGCGTTATCCAACCTATTAAGCATCTCCGCCCTTTGGTAGGGTCTTACAAACGTAACTTTTTTTTTAATTAAACCTACCTACCTATCCAAAAATGAAGCATATCATAATATAAATAATAGATTTGATCTCTTAATGTCGTTTTTAATAGAGACCTATATGTTACTGCCTTTTTACAATATTCAAACTTGCTTAGGTGAGCGGGGCTTTCCCGACCTTCCCTTTTTTTCGCCCTTTCGGGGTCATCCCAACTAGGTCCGACGACCGCCACCCTAGGTGGTCCACTGCAGCCTGAAGGCTTATTGTACCTTGACCCCTACTCCTTTCCATTCATACACCATTGATTCCATAACTTGGATGGTTGCTGCTCGGTCCGTTCGTTCACCCCCGAGCAGAACACAGCGTGCCGTTGCCCAAAACCGACAGCGGCCCGGTCATCCATCCAGTTATGGGCGCGCACTTCACTGCTTAACTCCGGTGATCGACGCTGCCGATACAACCGAAGCAGCCACAAGCGCGCTCTGACCTCCCCTACTTCAATTAATTTTTAAATTCTCTATATTCAGCTATCTTTAATCATAATAATACATTTTTTGCACCCATCCTAGTGTTTTAGTAAACCCCAAACCCTTAAAAGGCGATAAAGAGAAAAGTGTCAAAAATTACGTTAATTATTTTTTCCCACACTTTCTACGTCACCAAAAGATTATAAAAATATATCCCAACCTTTTTTGACATATCACGTTGCACCATTTTGCTAAAGATCCCCTGTATACCGGTATACAGGGTGTTCTCAAAGTTATTATTATTTTTTTGCCAACCCTGGATGATTTCTAGCCTAAAAGGTTTACTAATATTTTCTCTTACCTTAATAGGGTATGACTTTCCAATTCATTTGTAAGGTATAACATCTCTATTTTAAAATAATGTATCTGTTACAAGAAAGGTATTAATATTAATTATTATAATTTAATTTTTAAATATCATTTACGTCTAAACGGAAAGAATTTGAGGAGCTACAAATCAAAACGCAGTTTTTGATAAAAACACAATTTTTAGAATACCTACACAATTTTTTAGTGAGCGTTTTTTATTTATGATTTTTGATATATTTTTTAGTCAAAATATGTCATATTTATATACTTATTATATTACACAGGGTGATAAAACTTAAGTCGGCATTATTGCTAACTTCTTTATTATTAAAAATACGATATCGGTTAAATTAGTGAAGTTGTTATATTTTTTAGCTGAGTAACGTGTTGCCAACAGAAAAACAATTAAACATCTGGTTTTTGATTAATTGCAAAAATATACTTTAATAAACGGAGCACCCTGTATATTATATGACCTTTCGAAAGATCCATTAAAGACCTTTCAAAAAAGTCTACATGTGCTATGTCCAATTTTTAATAGTTTTGAAAATATGGCCATCCAAATCTAAAAATAGTAGATATAGTTCCAATTTATCTTCGTCATTAAACTTAGTGCTTATAACTGAAGATATAATGAAAATTTAACATAATTTTCAGATTTGAATAACCATATTTTTTAAACTATGAGAGATGGACAAATGTAGTATGTTTTTTAGGCTCGTTTAAATATCTATTTAATGGTGATGTAATATACCGTGTTTTATTTAAATAATGCCGGTTATCTATTATATTCCCGAGGATGGCCATATTTCCGAAACTATTAAAAAATGGATATATTACATGTGGACTTTTTTAAAGCTTTTTGATAGATCTTTCGAATGGTGATATAATATACAAGATAATATACAGTGTGTCCCAGGATAGGTGTTACAAGAGGACAAATGAACCAAAAATGTTTGCTATGTTGCTATTATACAGGGCGAGTTATAACTAATAATATTAAAAATGTCCAGGATTTCACTACTTTTATTTTTAAACATAGAACAAAATTGTATGAATAAATGTTGTAGAGAATTAAATTTTATGTCAAAATTTAAAGTTAAAGCATTAGAGTTAAAAAAATGTAATTGTCAATTATTTACATTGCACGTTACAACGTAAATAATGGACAAGAAAGAGAAAAATTTAAAAGAAAATATAATAATTTTAAACATTTTTTAAAAATTGGCTGCCTTAAGCCAAGTAGTTAAAAAACTGTTAATGCATAATGTAAAAAATTGACAAAAATATTTTTTTGACTTTAACTGTTTAACTTTAAATTTTGACATAAAAATAAATTCTCTACATTTACTTATACAATTTTGCCTTATTTTAAAAATAAAGGACCTTTACTCTTGGCCATTTTTCATATTTTTAGTTATACCTGGTTCTGTATATTATCAATCGGAGTAGAATTTTGTATTTATTAGTTTTGGATCATGTGACCAGTTTTCCCAATGGGACGTTTAAAAATTCTTAAATTTTTGGTCTATTTATCCTCTCGTAACACCTATCCTAGGACACACTGTACATTTGAAAAAACATTGTAATAAGTCGAGAACCTAATGTTAAATTGTGTTTCGATTACAGCACGTTAATCAGCGGAAACAGTACCACAACTTTACTAATTTAAACGACTTTGTGTCTCCAATAATTAGGAAGCTAACAATAGTGCCGACTTAAGAATGGTCACCCAGTATATCATGTGATTTTTTTATTTTGTTCTACATCATTTAAATGGTAAAGTTGTGCCCAATTTCTTACTTTTAATTGTTTAAATAATTATAACTTGATACTTGAATATTCATTTTTCAAAAATATTTAAAGAGTTGTTTTCGGTTAAAAAATAGTCAAAAAATTGAATATAATTTAATTTGATGCAAAAAATGTTTTTTTTTAATTATTTAAACAATTGCCTTTTTAAAATTTTCTGACCAAGATACAAGCTGGCATCGTGTTAACTTATAATCAGCATTATATTTTGAACATGATTCCGCAATAAAATTCCATGAGCATAACTTTTGATACATTGGCGCCCAAACCGCCTAGTCTAACTAAAAGAATGAAGGATCTACTTAGTCTATGCACTAAATATTGGTTTTTGCTTAAGCAAACCTTCTACAAAACAAGCTTTAAATATTAAACTTTGAGGGGTGGTGACTTAAAAACCTAAAGCATTTTGAAAAAAATATGATGCCCAACCATTATTTTATTAAGTAAAAATACCGCCTTAAGTTTCTTATTCGATTTTTAAATCACCCTGTATAAACAAAAACCACAAATTTTTATTCCAACCCTGTTAAAAAGTCTAATGTAATAAACAATAATTATTTTTGTTAGCAAATGTTTACAGTCGAAATTTGACCAAGTGTAGTCTATAATATCAAGGTTATATTGTACTCTTGCACCAGTTTAGTTATTATAAAATGGCTCGTAGCAACGAAACCCTTTTCTTTTTTACTCCATATCTAAAGTCGGCCATTTTTTTGCATAGTGCCTTATTTTAATTTTCGAAAAAAGCTTTAGTAAAGAAGTATCAGTACCTCATAAGAGTTATAACTTTTGCAGTTTCCACAACTTTCATATACGGGACAGCTTTTTGGATGAAACACATCACTTTAGAAAATAAGGATCTTTTTTTCAGGAGGGAGGAAAAATATTATTTAGTTGCCTGCATTTAGCCGTAATTATTTCAATAGTGCAGTCATACAGTAAAAGATTAATTTGGGAAAATATGTTTCGTGAACTCTTGATAGTTGATCAAGCTTTATGTTCTGAGGTGTCAAAATTCGAACGAAATCTATCTCAAAATGGAAAATTATACTTAACGTGTTTAACTATAGCAATGTTTGCGCTAAACTATATTATGTGGGTCCTTTGGATTAGGGATTTAGTTGATACAAGGGATAAAATTGTGTTTTCTACAATATTTCCGATAAATTATTTTATTTTAAATCATTATACTGTACTTATGTCTATAATTATGTTGACTTTACTCTTGGGAATAAGAAGGAGGTATCAACTTGTAGGTCAACTTGTTTTTAAATTTAAAAAATTGGAAGCAGAAAAAATAGAAAGGAATGTATAAAAAGATAGAATTATTGGCATTTCGCCTTCATAACGTTTTAACCGATTTTAAGAATTTATTCGAAATTCAATTTTTGTTGATGACAATTAATTGTTTTCAGATATCTCTGGGTTTATGTTTTTTATGCAGAAATATTCATCTAATTTAACCTACTTTTTGTGCTCGTGTCTGTACATGGTAAGTACCACCAATTTTTACCATTTTTACCAAAGTACAGTGGAAAACACCGTCATTGCATTTTTAGACGAACCTGAACTACACAAACCATTCGCAACATTTGAAGGTGTACAATTCAAATCTGATTTCGGTTTTAGTGAAAATCCCCACCAGTGTTTTTTGGTCGCTATGATCTACAGAGCGCCCCTTTTTCTCTGTTTACGTGGGCTAAAGTTGACTTCAAGACGTCGGCAAGGGATTTCTTTGGTCATTGGACACTTTTTATATGCCTATAAATCCCACATTGTTCAAAATTATTTTCATTTTCGATTTTAATAAGTAAACTTTAATTTGCATTTTTCTTAAAATCCACCTTTATGCAATGACGAGAGCCAAATGTGGCATTTTAACCCAAATTTTCGAACACCCTGTAAAATAATTAATCGTTAAAATTTTTGTCTATCTAATTACTGATTTGAAACTACAAAACGAACTTAACAAACCAATATTTTTATTAATTTTTTATCATCAAAAATATAAGTTAAGAAAAAAGGTTTTTTTTCTCTTAACTGTCGAAAAGGGTAAATTTCTTGTTTATACAATCTATCCAAAATTGGTAGGGAATGTATTGCGATACTGAAAACTATAAAAGATACAAAGATTGTTAAATAAGGAAAGTTGTGGACCATTCAGTGGTTCTTGTTCTTGTTTGGTTATTTTAAAGAACCTGAAAATGTGCATTTTAGAAAAAGTGCTGTAGTTTGTTTATTTCAAATAATTTTTGAAATCTGTAAAAATAATATTGGGGTTACTTTTTAAGGGCAGTGCATCTTTGTATTCAAATTTACGTTTCGGTTTTGAGATACCATCATCAACTTTCGTTTTTCTTATGGCGGCCATTTTGATTTTTTTGCACATTTTTTTGCCTTTTAAAATAATGTATAACACTTTAAAGGTATATTTGATTTAATTTATTTCCAACTTTTATAGTTTTATGTACCCAAACAAAAAATTATATTTACCTTGTGTGCATCGGCACATTAAAATATTTAATAACAATATCAAGCTGTAATCTTTCTGTCAGAAATAGGTTTATGTGCCCAAAAAGAGTTTTTTTTATTTATTATCCATAACATATAACAACCTAATTCATAGTCTCCACATTGTCACGAACACAATTATAAAACTATATTATACTACTATACTATATTATACATACTAGTCTCTAAAAACACAATGTTTTCTCCACTTACTGTTAAAAGGTACCAATTTAATTGCATATGAAAATTTAAACAAAGCCACGCAAAACATTAGTTTTAAAAAATAATATGAATTGGACCACAAAAAACACTCAAAAATATTTTGCAGATTGTAAGATGCCTGATATTTATAATACATGAACTGTGTCAAAGAGTTAAACTTTTTTAAATTTTGTTTTTCTAAGATAACTCTGGTAATTATTTAATTAAAAATAAAAATATTGCAAAAAACATGCAATAATTTAAAATAGTAGGTTGGTAATAAGTGTAGAGAACATTGTTTTTTCAGCGATTATTATGTGGAAAAATTTGGTTTTATAACTGTGTTTGTGCCAATTGAAATACATAATGTGTTTTTGTATGTTATGTTATGGGTAATAACATTAAAAAAAATCGGTTGTCTGCAAAGTCGATTTACTGACGATAGTTGAACGTGACAACGACGAAAGAATCATTACCTTTATTGCTGCAATTATCGTTGCTATAAACAATTGACACCACATTCACTTTTCACTGCACGCTCACTCAAGTGGGTGAGAAACAGATGTCGAACGGCGCGGAGATTGTGCCTTTTTGTCGCTTGTTCCGCGCTCTCACTTGCACTTTAAGCCTTAAATGGAACGAAGTAACGCCGCACGAGTTATGTTTTTGGTGCGTGCAGTGGGGTCCATCGAAATATAAGACGTTGTCTTCGTTTAGGTAGTAGTTATTTAAAAATAACGACCGTGGTAGCACTACCGCGTTGTCTAAAAGGTGCTGCGAAATGCATAACTGCATGTTTCAGTGCTTGGACAACGTTGACGTAACAGAGGGAACGATGGGTTAAACATCTAATAACCCGACACCCACGGTACTCTGGCATTTAGGCATATGTCTTCTTGGGATGTCAAAAAAAAGAAAAAACCTTGTCACGTCAAAAATTGTTTTTAAGCAAATAAACACATTTCTGGTAAAAAGGTTACAGCTTGATATTGTTACTAAATATTTTATTGTGGTCATCTTTGTTTAGGTACATGAGTTTATAAAAGTTAGAAATAAACTTGCATTACCTTTCCTAACATATGTAGGTCTCTATTGGAAATGGAGTGACAATTGTTTCTAGAGCTAATGGCTTCCGCAATCATGTTCAACTCGGACAAAAACTTAATTTTGACGACTTTTGACATAAAAATCAAAAATAGTTATAAAGTATTATACATATTTTTAAAGGGAAAAAACGTTCTTTAAAAATGTGCCAAAAACAAAATGGCCGCCATAAGAAAAACGAAAGTTGATGATGGTATCTCAAAACCGAAACGTCGAAATTAAAATCTGAGTACAGAAATGCGTTGCTCTTAAAAAGTGCCCCTAATATTGTTTTTACAGATTCCAAAAATTATTTGAAATTAAAAAAAAACACAGCACTTTATCTAAAATGCACATTTTCGGTTTTTTCAAAAGAACTCAAAGACCAAACAAGACACAGCCGTCATCAAAACGACATTAGATTAACCATTGAATGGCCGACAACTTTCCTCATTTAACCATCTTTACATCTCTTATAATTTCCAATATCGTAATACATTCCTACCAATTTTGGACACACTTTATGTTATTACGACAGTAGGGATTTATTTCCATTTATTTTAGATATTTTACTTGTTCGCTTAAACCTTCAAATGACCTTGATACGACCTTTAGATGTCCTTGAATGGTAAAAGTAACTGGCGGCAGTTACCTGGGAATTTTATTTTTTCATATTGGACTCTATTCTAGCAATCAAGCCCTTTCATGTGATACCCATATTAAGGTTGTAGTGAAGTAATATGTAATTCGCCATTTTGTATCAGCGGCCATCTTGGATTTACAATCATAAAAAATGTATTTTATTGTATTGTCATCAAGATTAAAAGTGTGTACCAAATTTTAGATCTGTCGTTAAGTTAAGTAAAACCGTTTAAAATCAACCGGAACTTCCTCGTTTTATATAAATTCTTTATCGTTTACCTTGATATGCATCTCCAAGGACAAAGGAGAACATACTAAAGTTAATTTTATTATTTACTACATTTGAGTAGTCAGTGCGTTTTGGATGTATTTGTTCTTTGTCTAATCGCTACCTGCTAGTGTTCAACAAATTGAAATTCAATTGAAAGAATCGTGCAGACCTGACGTGTATAGCGTGCATATGAGCCCTTGTGTTGGTTGTCGAAATAACTAGAATTGTAGTGCAAGATTGCCAGTGCATTTTCAGTAAACCTAGGCTTTGTATAGTGGGTTAGTAGTAAACCTAGGGTTTGAATACTGGGTTAGAAGTAAAAGTATTAAATATATTTAAAACAGCTAAAGCTACATTTACCAAATTTGGTATCTAAGATGTTTTGGGCGTGTGAAATTTAATAGTGATATCGGCACTGTTGCCGGATATCCCAGTTTTGTGCTACACATATTTTTTTAGTTTTTTTTTAATAGAATGCCTTATTTTTTGCATTAAATTGTACGAAAAAATAGTAGGTTTCCAAATTTTCAGAATTATGTCTCTATTAGTTGTTGAGATATGATAAACTACACTTTCAGCAAAAAGTAATTTAGGGCCTAATTATCTTTAAAACCGCTAAAGCTATGTTTACAAAATTTATTATTTAGGGGTTATTGGCATGCCTAATTGATGAGTATAATCAGCATTGTTGCTAAATTTTAATAGAATTGCGGTGTTGTCATATCTCGGTAACTGGTGAGAATACATTTTTAAAATTTGGAATCTCACTAAAGTTGGCACACTACTTTTATTGCATTTAAAATAAAATGAGCATTTCATTTAAAATACTAAAATTATTTCATGCAGCGCAAAACTGAAAAATCTGGCAACAGTTTCAATTCTACTTGCCCAGAAACCCCTAATTGCCAAACTTAATAAACGCTGCTTAAGTGGTTTTAGACATATTTGAGCGCATCTGAACATTTTACCTAAAATATGGTGTTGTCATATCTTAGCAGCTAGTAAAAATGACATTTTAAAAATTTGTGGACCTTTTAAATTAAGCATGTGCAATTTATTGCAATAAAAATAAATGAGATGAATATCTCATTAAAAAAAAAAAGAAAAAGGTACGTGTACCCCAAGACAGAGAAGTCTGGCATTTTCCAAATTTGGTAAATGTAGCTTTAGTGGTTTTAAAGATATTTAAGAGTTGCGGTACTTTTTACCAACCCAGTATGTCCAAAACGTCGTTTTCTCGTTAAACTGTGAGAAATCGGTAATATATAGATCATAAGTAACAGGGTAGTTTTTAGTTAGGTATATTACTTGAAAACGGTGGGTGATGCATACTAAACAGAAAAGTTCACAAAAGTCCAAGAATTAAGAGTTACTAATACTAACGCCATTAAGGAAACGTTGTCAATTACAGAATCATTTTTATACTTTTAACTATATCCACAACACCTGACTATAAAGAGACTAACTTAATTATTTTTAGGTTCCAATCACATTATGTATTTTTGTCTGCGACATCACCAAAAGGGAGAAGGATAAACTCACAATCACCATTCTTAAAGTCAAGGAATCTTTTGATGAAAAATCTGAATATTACGAGGTGATGCATTGCCTTTCCCTTAAAATAGCATCGCTAAAGAACGAGTTCACAGCTGCTAGATTCTTTCCAATTGATCGAAGGACGCTAATTTCATTAATCAGTTGTTGTGCTACGTATTTTATTGCTTTCGAGAATAGTTTTTCTTCTAAAACATAGTTAGTATCTTTTAAAAATAAACCTTTGGCATGAATAGACTACAGTTGGCGATTATCTTTATTGGCCAACAGCAAGGTATTAAGAGACAAGGTTGCCTAACTTTTCATTTGACAGCCGAAAGATGTGACGTCAAGGGATTTTTTTTTAAATTTCGTTATTTTTTATTGTTTTGTAAAAATCGTGTTTGTCGTGTTTTTCTGAGTAATAGGATTAAAAAGACTTTAACAATTGTATAATAAATTGGTTAAAAAAGGACTCCCCTGACGTCACAATATCAGCTGTTTACTGTCCTATCGAAGCTGGGTCACCTTGTCTCTAAACACCTTGGGCCAACTTCACTGGAGACCGGTTATCTTTGTAGAACTAGATTAAGATATATGGTTAATATGTTTTTATACTTTTTATTGCCTCATAGAGTTTAGATTAGATTTTAAACATGACAAAGTTATCCTTGGTTTTTCGTGACCAAGCTTAACAAACTTCTGTTTAGATAACGGCAAAGAAAAACATAAATGTGTGCAAGGTAAATAAAACTAATATTTATATTTGTAAAATTTAAGTATTAAAATATTTCTTATTAGACCAGGGTCGATAATTTTTGAAACTAATAAATTATGGTAAAATAAAACCCATTGTAAAAAGAAAAAATTAAAGGAAAAATAAATTACGGCCGATCTGTGGTCGGGAAGGTGAAAGGGGGGTTAAATGTAAAAACGGTTTTCTCGATTTTCGGCTAAATTGCAAGTCTTATGGAAAAAAGGTAAATGGCAAAGTTTTAGGTAATAAAAATATCTACAACTTATGAATTTAAATTTTCTTTACATAACCTCAAAATTTATGTAAAAAATCAAATAACCAAGTTTTTGGTTTTTTCTTTTTACCTTTTACAAAACATTTTTTTTCACGAAATTTGTCCGATATATACTGTCATAAGTCTTATTTAAAATAATTATTTGTACACATTATTTTAACTCAATATTAAAAAGTACCTTCATTTTGAAACAAAAATTTACGTGTCAAAACATCGGCATTTTTAAAAAGTCGGTTAACTTTTTGTTCGTTGAAATCTCTACTTTCTGATGGCGAAAAAAATATTGTTATCACATTTAATTTTCTTAGATAATGAATTTTCATAGGACTAATAGTTTTGCCGAAAATCGACAAAATCCTATTTTTACCCTTAAAAACTCACTATCTTCCACTTCTTGACCTCAGATTGCCCGTAATTTTTTGTTCCTTTTATTTTAGTTATTTTCTCTACATTTTTTTAATGAGTTTTATCATACTACAATTTTTTTGGTTTTAAAAATTATCAATCATGAATATAATGATTAAAAAACAAATCGGATCCGAGACTTTTTCATTTACCATATAATACATACATTTACGTATAGAATTTGTTTTTATAACTTTATTTAATACTAGCTTTTGGCCGCGGAGATTTTGGATATGATTATATACATATAAACCTTCCTCTTGAATCACTCTATCTATCCGTTGAATAGTGATAAGAAACCTAATTAAAAATTGTTGGTACTCCTTGTATAATATTTTTTTAAATACTAATAATCATTTTGCAAATCTTTATATTTAGGCAATTTTGTAAACCTCTAGATGGTAAAATAACATAGTTACAATGCATTTTAGTTTTAAAGGTTTTTAAATATAACATATTTTAGACTCAACCTGTGTGGCAATTTTATATATTTTTATAAACCATAGATACCTGTGCACAATTCCTATAAACACTTTTTTTTCAATTGCAATAGTAACATCAATATCGAATTTTATATGTAAACTATTTTTTAAACACTCTGTATGTTTTTTTATTATTATACATATAAACTTTCCTCTTAAATCACTTTATCTATTTAAAAAATCCATCAAAATTCGTTAGGTAATATCGAATTTTAAATGTAAACTATTTTTTTAAACACTCTGTATATGTTTTTTTATATTATTATTAATAAAATCCTTTTTCTTGAATCAGTCTATCTATTTAAAAGAACCGCATCAAAATCCGTTGAGTAATATCAAATTTTAAATGTAAACAATTTTTTTAAACACTGTAAATGTTTTTTTTATATTATTATACATATAAACCTTTCTCTTAAATTATTCTATCTATTAAAAAAACCGCATCAAAATCCGTTGAGAATAATAACGTCAGTATCGAATTTTAAATGTAAACTATGTTTATAAACACTCCGTATATCTTTTTTGATATAATTATAAATCACTCTAATAAAAAAACGCATTATTATCGCTTTAGAATTGTATCGTCAATATCGAATTTTATTTATAGTTTATCCAAGATAACCGACCCGTGCCCACTTCGTTGGGCGTTAATATCTGAACTCCTAAATAGTGTAGCTTTCTGATTATTAGAGATTTTTATGATAGGTTCAGTACTTTCGAAGATTAGCGGCTACAAACAGACCCACAAACAAAGTCAAAATCTTTACCTCTTTATATATTAGTATAGATACTGACTCCTTGGGCACTGTAGAGACACACTCAGTACTTTTTTCAGTACTTTTTTCTTTTAATTTAAACATCTTTTTAAATTTGCAAATATACCTCTGTTTCTCTCGTGTGCTACATCCCTGATTACATACGGCTTTTCTTACAATGTTGCAAACGCCTTTTTTATACACAATTAGCCGACCCCTCTCACTTCGTTGGGCGGTAATTATATTTTTCCGCTGACTTGATAAACAGGGTGATAATTTTTAAGTCGGCACTATTGCTAACTTCTTTATTATTGGAGATACGATACGAAGTCGACTAAATTAGCAAAGTAGTAGCATGTTTTCCGCTGATTAACGTGCTGTCAAGAAAATAACAATTGAACATCGGGTTTTTGATTTATTGTAAAAAATATACTTTTTTAAATGGAAAATGGGTATATTATATAACTATTCGAAAGATCTATCAAAGACCATTAAAAAAGTCCTTATAGGTTATATCTAATTTTAAATGGTTTCGGACATATCGCCATCCTCGGGAATTTAATAGTAATGGTATTTTTTAAATAGAAGCTTTACGGAAATAGCACATTTAATATGTGTTATATATAGTTATGGAAATAGAGCCATCCAAATTTGAAAATTATGGTAAAGTTTCATTATCTCTACAGCTTCAAGCAATAATCACTCCGTTTAGTGTCAAAGATAAAACAGACATTATATATTCTATTTTTTAGATTTGAATGAACATATTTCCAAAATGCCAGTTTACTAACAAATTCCCCAGGATGGCCGTATTTTCGAAAATTTTAAAAATTGTATATAAGACATGAGATCTTTTTTAATGGTATTTATTCATAGGCGCAATTTGGGGGGCTAGGAGGAAATTAGTCAAAATTAGCCCCCCAGATTCCCAGTATCCAAGCCGAAACTTATGTGACTAAAACCCAAAAGCGATAAGAGAAAGCGATTTTTATGTCAATAGTGCTACTTTTACCTAACTGTAGGTCATTTCTGTGGCAGTAATGACAAATAAATCCCTTTATCTTTCCCAATTTTTTTGCAAAGTCTCGAAGCTTCCCTCATACCTTTCGGGACTACCAAGGCTCCAGCCCCCTAAAAACCGAAGCAAATTGCGCCTATGTCTTTATTAGATCTTTTGAAAAGTGATATAATATACAGGGTGTTCCATTTTAAAAAAGTTTATTTTTGCAATAAATCAAAAACCCGATATTCATTTTTTTATTGGCAGCACGTTCATCAGCGGAAAAAATGCTACTACTTTGCTAATTTAACCGACTTCGTATCTCCAATACTAAAGAAGTTAGCAATAGTGCCGACTTACAAATGATCACCCTCTATATATGCAATTAGTTTTCTCTGAACTTTTTGTTTAATCATAATACAATATAGTCTATAGCCTATAAAAATTATTATTCGGTAAGGTAAAATTTTACAAGAGTCTTAAAGTTCAAATATAACAAAATCCGCACAACCCATCTAAAGAAAAAGAACATTTAGTCTCTAGTCAAGGCGCGTCGTCTACCATATCATCAAGCCTATCTAATGAAGCCCTTCTAGCCTTCCGTCACACACTCTTGATGTTCAACGTCCCACGTCTCTACCATGACTGACCCGTACCGTTCCGTCCCACTAAACGTCTTTGCTTTTTAGTGGAATCTCCGATGTGCTGCCGATCTGGTAATATCGACATCCAAAACTAGATGGCGGCAGTAGTACCGAATCCCACAGTAATTTTGTTTTTTCTTGCCTCTCGCTATCGCTTCTATGTAAAAATGAGTAAAAAAATGATATTAACTGTACGAGCATTATTACCCGGTCGGTAATATTGATTTTGATAATAATTTTAGTATATATGTCGCTGGGTATGTTCTACACTTCTACAAAGTTTTGTTTAATTCAGTTTGCCTTTTTTAAAAGCAAGTAAAAAGGGAGTTTTGATTAAAAAGTAATGTGAAAACAGTGGCTATTCTATCAAGAAAGTGTTTCTTTTCGTATATCCATTAATAGTGTTGAGTTGTTGAGCAAGTACGAAATCAATCGGCTCGAAAATTTTTTAACAAAACATTTTTCCTCCAGCGAGAAATAGTAAAGAGCGAAAATAAATACATGTTGGGAAGCAAACGGAGGACATTTTTAGCATATGCCCCATTTAAAGGTAAATTAAGCCCCATTTATTATTTTTTATTAAAATAATAAGGCCGAGTTTATAAATCAGAATTTAATTTTAGTATAGCAATAGCATAAGATTTAGGAATATACATTTAAATTAAAGTGTTTTAAAATCAAATATAATTTTCGGGTCTTAAAAAACGTCCTTGAAATTCTCTAAAATCCAAAACTTAAGACTAAAATAGGGAAAAATATGAATTGCCCATGTGCCATAATAATGTTAAAATCGGTAACTCCTTTTTATTCAAGTTTCATTACTTATTTTTTGTTAAATGTAGCTAATAATTGCCACCAAAAAATTTCTAAATTTAAGTTAGGTGAATACTATTACTAATACTGAAATTAAATTCTGATTTATAAACTCGGCCCAAGTACGTAAATAAAATCGTTAAGAACAATATAAATTTGGCAACCTCTTTACAAGTTCGTTGACCTTATTACATGGGGCTTACAGTAGTTTTTAAAGGGATGACACAAAAAGATCAGTGGCTTGCATTTTGACCATAAAATCTTGGGGTTCATTATCTCAGCAATTATTGGTGGCCGGCCATTTTTACCAATTTTTATTAAGTTTATTTTTACACAAGAACTTTAAGGTTAAAATATATTAAAATATTTCCATATCACCCTGTATTTAAAATTTTTGTAGTTTATACTATTTTAAATAGAGGCTTGTTCAATTGCACCATAAGACATTTGTTGTGGTTCCGCCATGCTTTTTAAGAGTGCTATAATAAGACCGCCATTGTTAACAGACTTCGAATGATAAAAGATTTTTAATTTTTAGGATATGTATATCATACATCCTTAGATTAGCGAAATTTTAAAGTAAAATAAATGTTGTAAATCGTATATTGGTAAATTGTCAATTATTTTTATGACGCATGTTAGCAAAATAATTTTTGGAATTTTAAAGTATTAGCCACTCATATATGCTTATTGAACAAAAAACAATAAATTATCAAATATTTTTAGCTTATAAAAGAAGTAGTTTTTATGTTTTTAAGTGGCTTACCTTTTGCACAAAACAAATAAATTTTACGTAAATATTGTGACACTAGCTTCAATATTTGTCTTCTTAAATATTGGATCCTTCTTGAGGTTAACTTCTCTCCAAAATAATACAACATACTTAATTTTATATTTGCATGCAATGTGGAAAAAAATAAGAAAAACACATCTGTTACTTAAATTTAATTAAATAAACATCTTGTGCCAATATAAAATATTCATGAGAATGTTTGCCAAGGCGCGGAAAAAAGATCTAAAGCAACTACAAATGAGACCGATGCGTTATCCTACTCAGAATATTTACACGGAGGCATTCTTAGTGTTAGCTCTACCTGCTTATGTTAAACACACTACAAATCAATTGAAGGTGCGCTACAGAGAGTAAAAAATCGCATGTGATTCTGCACTTGCAAGAAAATGTACTTTTTGAGATAATGTTTTACTTTGAAGAGCAGTAACGATTAAATTACAATTTAATCCTTTGGTCGAAGTCCGGAAAGCACCGCCCATAGGGTAACGCCGTACACCATCATAATTCCTAAACGCAACCTTTAATCGGTCCTTTATCTATCACTTACTACTAACATTAAAGCTAAAACTTTTAATCCTTCAGTCGCCAAAAAACGATTTATATGCAGGTTGATGTATTTTTATAAAATTCAAACGCTACCACGATACACAAGTATTAATTTGCATAATTAATATATCAAAATATAGGTTATTGCGTAATCGAGTAAGATCGCCCAGAAAAAATTGCTGTGACCAAGGTGGCAACAAATCATATATTTGTCTTTTAGCTGTGTAGATATTTAGTTTTTTTAGAAATACCAACAATGTTATTTATCTATAATATTTTAATAAAAAAATATGATAAAAATATTTTATTTTTTTATGTGCGATTTTACCTTTTAGTCTTATGCCCATAGTTGTTTTATTTAAAATAATTAAAATGTCTAGGACTTATAATGAACATTAGATAACACGCTATATGGATTAATTTATTTACAAAAGTTTAATTTTATAGTTAAAAATATCATAATTTTTGGGCGGCCTTGAAAACTTTTACTTATTCAAAAATTAAGCACACATTCATATAAACAATAGATTTCATAACATTTAAATTTGCCTAGGGAGTGGGGCTTCCCGGACCTCCCTAAAGCTTGGTGGTCACTATATTGACCACCATGAAAGTACCTTAAATGCACACATACTTAATTTTCAAAAAACAGATATTTTTTGTCTTTTTTGAACCTAAATATTAAAATAGAATTAAATTTGCTTTCTGTGCTAATTTTTATTGGAAGGATACGATTAGTGGTGGCTAGTTAATTAACCATTGCTATAATGGCAGAGTTTATCAGCTAAAAGAATAGTTAATGCACTCGACAACGGGGCTCCGATCAGGACCCTCCTACTCTGCCTTTTTTCTGACGACTTGCTGGCCGAAACAAAGCCTGTTATCCTTTTTTATACTGTGCAGTCGTTCGCGTTACATGATACATGGTGGCTCGACCTTGCCGGAACTGTTTAAAAGCCGCTTTGAAACGCTCCGCTAAAAAGTGCATTAACTTTTCTTTTAGTTAATAAACTCTGATAATGGTCTGTGCAAAATTACCTTAAATAATGGTTAATAAACAGGAACACTGAGTAGTTTGCTAAAAATACAAGATATGATTCCTAAGCTTATTTTAGAAAGAAAAGTTAATATAAACATATATCCTAAACCTCTTAACTTTTAAGCTACAGGGTGTTAAAGTTTTAAGAAAAAATCGTTTTCATATTAAAACTTTAAAACTGTTCGAGATATTCTCATAAAATTTGGCACGCACCTACTAAGCACCAATAAAAATTTAAAATGTAAAAGATTTTTAAATATTTGTACCAGTGGCATCCGTACGGGATAAATGCTGAATATTAAAAAAAAATTGTTACGCCATTGCTTTTTCCAAAAACAAAAACATTTTTGAATTCTCAATTACTCTAAAACAAATTTGACCTCTTGATTTTTTTTCGTCCGATGCACCGTTTTTGCGTAAAAACACTAAAAAAGGGCAACAGACTACTAGTTTAAAATAATTTTGCTATAACAAAAATGCATCCAAAACGGTTTTTATTATTTACGCATAAACGGTGCATCAAACAAAGGAAACTAAAGTCAAATTTGTTGCAAAATAATTGGAAATTTTAAAAATAAATTTTATTTTTGAAAAAACAATGGCGTACCCCATTTTTTTTTTTTTTTGTTAAGTTCCTAGTAAACATCTCGTTTGAACACCACTGGTAGAAGTAATTAAAAAACTTTAAAAAATGACTATTGGTGATTAGTAGGTGCATCTTAAATTTTATGAAAATATCTCGAGCAGCTTTAAAGTTATGATAAGAAAACGATTTTTTTCCTAAAACTTTAACACCCTGCAGCTTAAATGATAAGAGGTTTAGGAAATATGTTTATATAAACTTTTTTCCTAAATAAGCTAAGGAATTATACCCTTTATTTAAATTTAAATTCTAACGGTATGCATTAAAAATATATTTGAAATATTTAAATAATTTTTGACACACCCTCGTATCTACCTGCGCCGTTCGAGATCCATATTAATTTTATTCATTATTTTAAGAACACTATTTCGCAGTCTTTGAGTAGTGCGGTTCACGTTTACCTAGAAGTCTACATAGACTTCCCGAGTAGGCGGCTGAAGGCGTCGTACGAGCGTTGCTGTACCCGTGAGCATCACGCTAAATTGGGGCTTCTTTCTTCTGGGGCTAAGCGCTGTGAGTGAAGTTCCTAAAGCCTGAGGTTTTAACTTTTCGGTGTTGAACACATGGTGTCTTCGTATGGTCGAGGAGGTGCGCATGCCTTGCGGAAAAGCGTCAGTGGTGAAAGTGACGGTTATGCGCGTTACCAGTAGCAGCCCTTGGCTTGACAACCACAATTTATATATGTTCAGAAGTTCATCGCTGTTGTTGATTGTTAGAAGTGTTTCTTATTCATATGCTAATAAAGTCTGGGATTTTCGAGCTCGATTATCCATAAAACAAAGAGATAGATAGATAGATAGATTATTTTAAGAAATAATAAAGCTTAAGGCTTATAGCTATGCATTTTACAGGTTTTGAAGTTAAAAAAAACGTTTTTTTTTAAGAAGAATTAATTTATTAATTTAAAATTGGATTTTTATTTTATAAAAATTTAAAAAATAATAAGGTTGTAAGGTGCCTAAATTTGTAAATATCAGAATAAAGTAAGCTTATTTACTTTTAAAATTATAGGCTGGTTATCAACAACAAAAAAAAATAAATTGTAGTAGATTTTACGAAAAGAGGGGTAACATGATGAAAAATGCTGATATAGGTAAAGCACAAATATCCAAAGGTGGTTACTAGATCAACCACTTATAGAAATTGCAATATTTATGTGGAAAATACGCAGTGCAAACAAATAAATGGATAATGTAGTGATCAGTAAGCGCCTGTAGACAAGTAAAAAGCGTATCGTTGATATTCAAATATAATTTCTTGATCTGTTTAACCAAATGCTTAGTGGTCAGTTTATTAACCACCAAGCTTTAACGTTAATATTATAATATCTACGGGTTAGTAAAAAGTACTGCAACTCTTAAATATCTTTAAAACCTCTAAAGCTACATTAACAAAATTTGGTATGTGAAACGTATCGTGCATGAAAAATTGAATAGTAATATCAGCAACGTTGCCGAATTTCCCTGTTTTGTGCTACACGTATCTTTTTCGTTTTTTTTTTTTTTTTTAATGGAAAGTCTACAAATTTTCAAAATTTTGTTTTTACTAGCTGTTTAGATATATGACAACACCACATTTTAGGTAAAGGGTTTAGATGCGCTCAAATATCTCTAAAACCACTTGATCTGCGTTAATAAAGTTTGGCATTTAAGGGTTTCTGGGTAAGTAGAATTAAACAGTGGTACCGTCACTGTTGCCAGATTTTTCAGTTTTGCGGTACATGTAAAAATTTAGAAATTTACTAAATTTGATCTGTCCAATTTAATGCAATAAAAATAAATAAGGCATTTAATTTAAAAAACTAAAATAAAATACGTGTAGCACAAAACTGGGATTTGACAAAAGTGCCGATATCACTATTTAATTCCACATGTCCAAAACACCTTAGATACCAAATTTGATAATTGTAGCTTTAGCGGTTTTAAAGATATTTAAAAGTTGCGGTACTTTTTACTTACCCAGTATATGAGCCCAAAAGGGTTAGAAAAAATCAAATACATTACTACACAACTAAATCAAAAAATAAGAGTTCTTTGATTAATTGAAAAAATCGAGATGCGGTAACATCGTTTTTAAACATTCCAATTTTATAGAACAAAAATCCATCGCTTGATACTATTCTGATCCTTTTTAAAAGGTTTCTTTAACTTAAAAGACGGTGGCAGTGACTTTACCTTTTTCTCTTTTGGTAATGTCGCAAATAAAGATGCACATTGTGATTGGTATCTGAAAATAGTAAAAGTATATTATCAACGTTTTGTTCTCGAGATATTCATCATAGTACTTAAAAGAATATCTTAGCTTATTTTATATCCCCTTCTAGCTCAGGCAGAATAGCAGTATAAATGGTAAAAAAATCCTTACAGTAAACTAATGGTATACTTTTGTTAAATGCGTCATAACTATGTAAAAATACAATTCCGAACCCAAAAAATTCGTTAGGGGATGAAAGGAGGAGGGGTAGTTTTTAGGGTAAAAATACTTTTTGCAATTTCTAGCTAAAATATGCACCCCATTAAAAAACGTTAAATGTAAAAGTTGTTGACAATAAAAAAATCGACAGCTTAAGTAACAACAATTTTACCCTAACCTCAAAAACTCTCCAGATAGTTCAAGAAAAAGTTTTTTCGGTTTAATTTTTTCTTCTACAAAAATGGTTTAATCAAGCTGCAATTTGACGAAAATATACCTTATACTATTCTAAATATACTGTTTTTTTTCATTAATAAATATCCAGCCGTTATTATGAAAAATTATTATAAAAATGTAATTTTTTAACCGTCATTTGGATTTTTTTTTTTTTTTTCATTAAAACAGCCAAGGGCTAATTTTTTTGTTTTTTTTATTAAATTTAAATAAATACATTAAATACTTATACTTCAATTAAATAATAATAGTTAAAAAATTTTAAAAAACTTAAAAACACGCTTTTAAAGCACAATAAACTAAAAAGTTGAAAATAATTTTTAAAAGAATCTTAAAACAATAATAAAAAAATACTAGTATTATTGTAAAAAGCGTCGGGCGCTCAATATACGAAAAATATGACACAATGCGCCTACGCTTTTTACCATAATACTAGAATTTTTGGTTTATTATTGTTTTAACATTCTTTTAAAAATTATTATCCACTTTTAGTTTATTGTGCTTTAATAGCGTGTTTTTAGGTTTTTAAAACTATAATTAATTTTAAATTTTTAGTTTCACATACTAACGTCTAGCACCTACCGGAGCACTGATCCCGAATCGCAGCACGAATGTTATAATATGCAGAAATAAGGGAAAATATGGTGAATTTAGGTTAGTTTTTAACAAAAACTAACTTTAACTAACGATAACTGACCAGAACATCGACTAAACATTCTTTTGGCTTCGTAATCAGCGCCCCAAAACTCTCCGTATGCCAAAAATCATCCATTCGGCAACATTCGGGATCAATTCTCAAGTAGGCGTTAGACGTAAATATTTTACATGCTATGAAAATTATGCTTGTAGTGACCCCTAGTATTAAACAATAATACTTAAGAGATACCAAAGACAATTGTAGTTTCACTATAGACCCCCAATACAATGCTAAATTTTTGGTCATCAGTTTGGACGCTGGCTTGGCTGAACTTATGAAGCGGCAAATTATACGTACTGTTTACGTGTGTACTCGATGGATACCCGCTTCATAAATTTCACGAATCGAGCATCCAAGCTGATGACCAAAAATTTAGCATTGTTCTGAGTGTCTATAGTGAAACTATAATTGTCTTTGGAGTTACATACATACATACAAGTGAAGCTAATAAAAGCGTGTTAAAAATAGCTTATTACATCTTCTATATTTCATCACCTAATTTGTTTAAAGAAAAGATCTTTACTTATATTTTTCTGACCAGACTTTATTCTTAAATGAGTATTTTAGTCACTTCCGTAGGCAACCCTAGTTCGTAAACACAGCCAGATCAATCATAATTAGTGAACATAGCCACTCGCGTAAATATTCTACTTAATTCCAGAGGGCGCTGTATAGGACACCTGCCCAAAGAGAATGGAGAGGGGGAGAGGAACAGTTGATTTACCCCCACCAATTAAGAAATGGCACACACCTGCGACTGGTGATTGTGTTCAGCGACCAAAAGAGCTCGTCAAAGTTTTATTTTATTCTTGCTTAACGTTGGTAAAAAGGACGTGCTTGGTTAAAAGTATGGATTTATTTATAATTTTTTGTTTCAGTACGCACTTTTTACGTAACATTTTTGTGTCTGAATCAATACTATCAGCCAAATATATTGCGAACTTTCACCGGTTTGATGGTTAACTTAACAAAGCGGGATTACTCGTCATGCGCATGGGAGGTTGTTTTTCCGGCTTGCTATTGGCTGTTATAAATGTCAAAACTCTTGACTTTCACATGTTCAATATGGCTGATGTTTTGTGATTGTTGTGGGTGTATATTTGTTTTGTGTTTTATTCGGTTTCATTTTACGTGTGACCTGTGTTATAGATATAAATTATTGAAACAAAATTTGTGGAAATTTATGGGGTTTTTTAATAAATTATTTTTTAAATTATTTACGTTGTTTTTTTTGAATAAAAACAAATTAACACTTTATCTAGGATTTATTTATGTAACAAAACATTATATACATTAATATTTTATATACATCCTTAAAATATATTTAATGAATATCTTGCTGGAGGTAAAGCACAATGAACCAATAGAGGATTTCTGTGTGCGTCACTCTCTATTTAAAAAATTTGCTTGAACTGTAAAAGTCAGACAAATGATCAGTTTAAAAAGTATTAATAGTGATAAAAATTATACTAAAGCGAAAAATAAAAAGGCCTAAAGCCTAAACACTTAAAAACTTAATAACTGACCCAGTTAAGGTACAAACCAAGATATAGAGTGTGTCTACTTAAGTTCGTACCATAAGGCAAACTTATTATTAATTTTACGAAAAAATTTAACCATTCGATATTAATTGTTTTCAGTGGTAGGTATATGAAATATCTTAAAAATATAAATTTATATTAAGAGGAAAGTACACTTATTTTTGTCAATATTGAAAATTTGTGGAAAAAAGATGTTTAGGATTAGGATTTTTTTCTACAATAACGAGCATTTTTGAGCTTCTTTTACAAAAGTATTTTATTGTGAAAACTTAAATTTTCATTGTTAATTAAAACCTACAATCTTATCTGCTTCCTCATACCTAAAAAACAAGTATGTAGATATCGAATAAAATGGACCAAGCACAGTGGCCTATGGAAACTGAAATCCTACTACGCTTTTCTTAGTATAAGTAGGTAATATTAACTTATAGACTATAATACCTTTCAACTAAATAGGATCAACATAAATCTAAAATTTATTTGGTTGGCAAGTTTGAGCATGGTATTTTCATATATTAGCACCTGCCTAGCAGTGCTTAGAAACCCGTAATGTTCAAAGAGAATAGACAAGGATAGAGGATCAATCGCCGTTTCGAAAAGTGGCACAATTTGAAGAAAGGGTCTGCGGGATGGCAGGGCATGCGCATACGCACTCCCAATGTCAAAATCGGCGGTATATTCAAAAACATTGATTTATTGAGTAAATATACATAAAACATTAATAAAGAGTGTAAAATGTGGTTTATACTGAAATTTATTAATGATATTTATTAATATTTTAATGACTAAATTTTTTTCTTAGATTGGACTAGGTTAATGTGGAAAAATGTATAGGTATAAATTTTAGGGAAATGAAAACTGAAAATAAAAATCTAAATAGAAGTATTTCTTGAAAACTAAACTTTTATTGCGAGATTACTTATTTAGCATAAAAAATGGTACTAAATGTAAAAGAAGTGTATAATTTTAAGAAATATATGAAAATACCATGCTCAAACTTGCCAACCAAATAAATTTTAGATTTATGTTGATCCTATTTAGTTGAAAGGTATTATAGTCTATAAGTTAATATTACCTACTTATACTAAGAAAAGCGTAGTAGGATTTCAGTTTCCATAGGCCACTGTGCTTGGTCCATTTTATTCGATATCTACATACTTGTTTTTTTAGGTATGAGGAAGCAGATAAGATTGTAGGTTTTAATTAACAATGAAAATTTAAGTTTTCACAATAAAATACTTTTGTAAAAGAAGCTCAAAAATGCTCGTTATTGTAGAAAAAAATCCTAATCCTAAACATCTTTTTTCCACAAATTTTCAATATTGACAAAAATAAGTGTACTTTCCTCTTAATATAAATTTATATTTTTTAAGATATTTCATATACCTACCACTGAAAACAATTAATATCGAATGGTTAAATTTTTTCGTAAAATTAATAATAAGTTTGCCTTATGGTACGAACTTAAGTAGACACACTCTATATCTTGGTTTGTACCTTAACTGGGTCAGTTATTAAGTTTTTTAAGTGTTTAGGCTTTAGGCCTTTTTATTTTTTCGCTTTAGTATAATTTTTATCACTATTAATAATTTTTAAACTGATCATTTGTCTGACTTTTACAGTTTAAGCAAATTTTTTAAATAGAGAGTGACGCACACAGAAATCCTATATTGGTTCATTGTGCTTTTACCTCCAGCAAGATATTCATTTAATATATTTTACGGATGATATAAAATATTAATGTATATAATGTTTTGTTACATAAATAAATCCTTGATAAAGTGTTAATTTGTTTTTATTCAAAAAAAACAACAAAAATAATTTAAAAAATAATTTATTAAAAAAACCCATAAATTTCCACAAATTTTGTTTCAATAATTTATATCTATAACACAGGTCACACGTAAAATCAAACCGAATAAAACACAAAACAAATATACACCCACAACAATCACAAAACATCAACCATATTGAACATGTGAAAGTCAAGAGTTTTGACATTTATAACAGCCAATAGCAAGCCGGAAAAGCAACCTCCCATGCGCATGACGAGTAATTCCGCTGTGTTAAGTTAACTATCAAACCGGTGAAAGTTCGCAAGATATTTGGCTGATAGAATTGATTCAGATACAAAAATGTTACGTAAAAAGTGCGTACTGAAACAAAAAATTATAAATAAATCAGAGAAATGGAGAGAGATAGAGAACTCGCTTCGACCACTGCGCATCCCATTTTGCGGGAACGGCATGGGCGCCGCCATATTTACCCCTATTTTCCTGGATTTGTCAAAAGTAATTTACACTAACCTTATTTTCACTATATTCCGCCTTCTTTTTGCACAAAATTTTTATAAAACACTAAATTGCCACACAATATTTTATAAACACCTTTTAAAAAACCTGTTTTTTACTTATTTTACACGTTTTTTTCATTAAATTGAAAATAATTTACCCATAAATGCTGCAACCATAAATACAATATGTAGATGTATTTATGGTTGCATACACGAGTTTGTTTAAAGTAAAACTTTTGAATTAATATAAATAAGGTTTTGACATAACAACAGATGACAAATGACCAGTAGTGGACATCCATGGCGGCGCCCGGTATTTGCCTTCTCGCGCATGGTAAAGCGACTTCTCCCCCCTCCATTTCTCTGAAATAAATCCATACTTATAACCAAGCACGTCCTTTTTACCAACGTTAAGCAAGAATAACATAAATTTTTGACGAGCTCTTTTGGTCGCTGAACACAATCACCAGTCGCAGGTGTGTGCCATTTCTTAATTGGTGGGGGTAAATCAACTGTTTCTCTCCCTTGTCCATTCTGTTTGGTAATGTTAAACGATGAAAATGAAAAGTAAGCGTAAAGAGTGCGTTGTGCGGGAGTAGAGTTACATACATACAAGTTAAGCTAATAAAAGCGTGTTAAAAATAAAAAAACACAAAAAATTAACATGTTTCATTGTACTCGTACATTGTATTACTTTCGTCGAAAAATTATTATTTTTTATTAAAATAATTGTAATTTTAAAAATTTAAACATACAGTAATTGAAGAATCTATATTTTTCATGGTATTTATGGAGTATTTATAAAGAACAATAAAAAATGAGCCCTTGAAAAAAAAATATAATTGATTGATTTTTTTAATGTAAGTTTTTATAATAACGGCCGGATATTTATTAATAAAAAATACAGTATATTAAGAATAGTATGAGGTATATTTTTCTTCAGCTTAATCGAACCATTGTTGTAGAAGATAAAAATCAAAAACCAAAGAACAGTTGTAGGTTTTTTATTTTAGTATAAATGCGCATTCATACTTTTTTACTATTATGAGTAGGTAGGGCGTGTAAAAGCATGTTTAGTAAGATAAATTATTGGATAGCTCTTAGGAACAGAAAAAAAGGCATCTTTATGCGACTTTGCCCACGGCTATATTAGTCTACGCTGCCCCACTGCAAAAACAATAATTTCCAGATTAAGAGGTATTTGTTTTACCCCGCGGTGGGAGCATATTAAAAAGCATTTAGAATACACGCACCTATATAACTCGATATTTAAGGGAACGCCAATTTACTTGGAGTTAAATTTCTCTAAAAAATTTTATTGTATAAACAATAGCATAGTCGAACCGACAAACAAAATTATTCAATACAACCCTATTTACCTAATTAAAAAGTTGTTTTTCTCGAAAACGCTTCACGGTAATTAGAAAAATATTGATAAAATTTTATGTCGGTAACAACACTTAATAATTAAAGGGTTTTTTCAAGAACAGCCAATGTCAAGTTTTCAATAAGGTCGATATATTAAAAACAAAACTTTATTAAACCTATATATATGGCTAACTCTATACTATATTTTTTTTGTAATATGTTCGTAACTATGCTGTATTTTGCGCATTTAGAGATATATATGAAGGTTCTATAAGCATTAGTTTTTTTTTGTAAATTAGGAAAGAAGACATGACAATGACACTATGTTAGAAATGAAATTGGTTGTTTTTGCAAAAAACCCTTCAATTGATAAAGACGTCAGTAGTCAAGATATACGTACGCTGGGCCCCCCTCCACTTGACCTTGACCGTTACTGCGCATGCGCGCCATTTCCTTTGTTCTGCTTGACCTTGACCGTTACTGCGCATGCGTGCCCCTCCCACTCTTCTCCTAATTGGCCTTGATAATTACTGCGCATGCGTGCCCCTCCCACTCTTCTCCTAATTGACCTTGATAATTACTGCGCATGCGTGTAGTTTTCTTTGTTCTGCTTGACCTTGATAATTACTACGCATGCGTGCCCCTCCCACTCTTTTAGTTATTTAGGGTCTATATATATAAGCGATTTGCAAAGATGGACAGTATTATATTTTTCAAAGCTGCTACAGTAAAGTTTATTGTGTCTGTAGGATATTGTGCAAGTGTTTGTTTAAGGTATTTTTGAATTTTTATATTTTATTCAACTATGAGTATTGCAAAAGAAACGTTAGACAAAATTAATAATATAATTAATAGTGAGGGAAAGTTTCTTGAACGGAAAAAAATTTCCGAATTAACTGTTGGGCAGGTTTATGTGATTAAAGGAATGGTTTCAATGACTACACGTTTTGGTAAAACTGTTCTTGTGACATTGTGTTGTGATCAGACAGATAATGTTATATTTCAGGTATTTTTACCAAAACGTATAGCTGAAAATCTGACAGATGATATTGTTACAGTCATGAATGGATCTGAGGGTAAATATACATTAACGTATATGGGGAATAGTACTCAGATATTTCCCGGTACTAATAATTCAAAATCATTAATAACTTTTGGCTTAAAGTGATTTTTCGCTAAAAATAGATATATTTTATTACGAAACACTTAATTTGTGAAATTAGTTTATCTCACCTTATATATCCTAAAATAAGTTTATGTCATAGTTGGATAAATTGTATATAAATATCTTTCGAATGCTTGCATATAGTAAACTACAATCATATTTTCTGTAATTAAAGATGTTGGACGATATTATTACCGATGAATGCAGATACAGCTACGTGTTTTGGTTGCAGTTTAAATTAAAAGATATGGCCCAAGAAATACTGGACTTTGCAATATGTGATGAAATAATAAATGTTGAAGCAACCATCAGTCAATATAGAAAATGTATGAAGGACGTAGTCAATCTTCTAGCAGGAGCACACTTATGTGACGAGTATTTGTATGGTTCCCTAAATCTAGACGAATTCTGCGATGAAATGATTGATGAAGATCTAAAGGTGTACCTTATCAACATACCACACCTACCAGAAGAATTAATAAGAAAATATGAGCTGGTGCCCTCATCACCCCTTCCCTCTGAAACCTCAACCCAAGCTGTGGATGAAAATATCACAACAACATCAACATTAGCAAGTAACCTAAATGCGCTGAATTCCTCCTCAACCTCAACAAATGGGCTGAATTCCTCCTCAACCTCAACAAATGGGCTGAATTCCTCCTCAACCTCAACTGACGTTGTGGAATATGGTGTCACAGCAACAAACACAACAACAACAACGACAACAAGTGATAATGAAATGGGTCCATCATGTGTAGAAGACGAAGAAAACAGCTGAAACATACTGAAATGTTATTTTTTTATAATTAAGTAAAATAAATGTTTATAGTACATAAGTATTGTTTTATTTACAAATGTGTTATTTGTCACATATAGATTTACATATAAATAGAACTTTTGGTATAATAAATAGTTTAGTTAAAGTTAAAAATGGGTCGTGTTAACAACACAATTGATAAATTTGGTCGTCAGGTTAATAATGAAAAAGTTCAACAGCTCCGTGGCTCTCCAGGAGTTGGATTTAGATTTACCTCTGATGGGCAATATGATATTGTAGGAAAGCGTCTAACCAATGTTGCTGAACCTACATTAGCTAATGATGTTGCTAATCAGGAATATGTAATAAAAGAGATTCACGAACTTCGAATCCAAATCACTAAAATAGTAAATGAGGATATTGTTGAATTATATGATGAAAAATTCAAAAGAATGGAACAGCTAGAGGAAGATATTCTTAATTTTGATCTGATAAAATTAAACGTCAAACTTAAAAATATTGAAACAAAATTGTTAACAATCCAGAAGACTGTTAACAAATTATTGTTTTAATAATAATCCCAAGGTGGCCCAAATAGCCATTGCTAATGTACACATATAAAAAAAGAAATTTATGGAAAACAGTTTAGTTGAAGTAAAATATGGATCATGTTAACAACACAATTGATAAGTTTGGCCGCCAGAACAATTATAACAAATTTCAAAATGTACGCTGTTCACCTGGAGTTGGATTTAAGGTTACCTCTGATGGTCAATATGACATGGAAGGAAAACGTCTATCTAATGTAGGCACACCTACAATGGTAACTGATGCTGCTACTCAGGAATTTGTGAAAAAGAAGTTCACAAACTTCAGATTCAACTAATTGATATGATAAATAAGTATAAAATTAACGTTTTCTCCACAAGGTTTAAGAAAATGGAGCAGCTAGAAAAAGATTTCCTTAATTTTGATCCAATAAAATTACACGAAAAACTTGAAAATTATAAGGAATCCCTTCAATCTCTCGAGAAGAAGCTTAATGATGCAATTGGTGCTGCTTCAACTGTTAATGTAGCAAAGGCTGCTAACAAAAAGCGAACCTAATAATTTTAATTGTTTATTTGTTCGTTGGGGTGGGGGTGGTGGTGACTGCTTTTAAAGACAGAAGGGTTACGATATTTTTTAATATTCTTTTTTTAACAATGGAGCAAGACAGGTCAGACAGTCACAGTTCTTTACTTTGGAGTAAAAAGTACGTTCCAATTTATGGTGATATTAGACTCGATAGTCCAATACAGCTTGACGAGCGGGAGGAAGAAGATGCTGATATGGACATCGGAAATCTGAATGATGTTGTCAATAATGAGCCGACTGAAAATATGAATAAGCCGACTGAAAATATGGAGCTTGATTCTTCGATATCAGATATGGAGCAGAATGATGATGATGATGATGATGATGATGATGATGATGATGATGATGATGATGATGATGTGGATGGTCCGGTTGCTACCAATATCTACCACCTAGATGACATTGAAATTTTTGTTAATTCGGTTCCTGAAGGATGGGGAGCGCCAAACATCACTATTGAACAAATAAAGAAAAATAATGCTTTAATGTTGCAAAATAGGTTATTAGAAAATGCAAGGTTCTATCGAAAGTTCTAACCTAAAAAATTTATTGTCAACCTTTGTTTAGTTACAATATAAATAAATAAAAAGTTTTTTATCCTAAATGTTGTTTTTCTTATGTTACCTCGCATTTTATTTTTATATAAATAAGACGAATGTCTTTCAAAACATTTTGTGGCTCTGAAAAAAAGGCTGATTGTTTTTTCATATTTAGCTATGGGACAAAATAAAACAAAATTTCTATTTTATCAAATTTATTGGTAATAAATACAAAATAAATTCGGTTTAGTAGTACATAGAGTAAAAAATAAGGTTTTAAACAGATCTATTTGTAACGTTTCCATTCATAATATTATAGGAAAAAATGAGTCGTGAATAATTAGGGCATTCACTTTAGTGTCTTTGGGAAACTGCTGTCCTCCAATCGTTTGAAATTCCAACTTTACGTCCACTGTAGAGGATTTGACTGCCTCGGGCTGATGGCTGCAGTCAATAACAAACACTGGATTGTCCAAATATTCGGCCAAATCCATCATGGGATCGTTTAGTTCACGACCATAATAACTGCTTTGGAAATTTTCATAGTTATAATAGGCTGCTGCGTAAAGTTTTTTAGCGAAATCAAAGTTCCATCTTTCGTAAGGATACACTGTTGAGTTTAGATACAATCTAACGTCACTTATATTTGCAGAATTAAATTTCGTCGCGTCCTTCTCTCTCGTATCCACATTGGAGTTACTTTGAAAGGAAATTATGATGTAGCGAGGTTTCTCCAAACTCGTGCTAGTCCTTACGGCCCAAACGTCTGATGATGTTTGTCGCAATGTGGGAAGCTGGTAGAGATCCCAATTTCTGTATGACATTTGAATAATTGCATTATTTCCACCTTTATTGATGCGTGACATAATTTTTAACTTTTGACGATCATCTGGGATGATGTGACGAATTTTCCATTCCACTTTATTTATGCTTATATCTGCATCACATTGGCCGACGTAGGAGTTTTTGAAGGTACGAGCCATTATCAAAATTAACTCCTGTTTAACATTGAAAATGCCTTTTGTGTAATCTTCGGCGAAACCCATTAAATATTTTAATGGTAATTTCCCCGAAAACACTTTACTTGTGGCATCCCAAATTGCTTGGTTTGTTTCGGTTAAGCCCCAACCGACTGGTAAAAGGCTCTTTGCTTGTTGAGAACCAAAAGAAACCATGGTTTTTAATGTTGTAGTAATACCGGGTTTTCGTACGACAGCAACTGATTCACCACCCATTTCGTAGCGGATTTCATCGAATAGAAAGGCGAGAGCGTTATTGGATAGGTAACATATTTTACTGGCTTCTTTAGGTTTGAACGTTCCTTCAATATAAATGTAACTGTCGGATATATCCAAAATTATGTCTTGGAAATTAACAGGAATACGAATTTCGTCAGAGTTTTCAAATGCTGGCGACCCATACGGTTTATAGGTATGCTCTTGTAAGCTAATAATAGAGTTATCCAGGATGGGTTCGTTGAATACTTCAATTTTCTCACTGGTCATCATCATTATTTAGCCTTTTCTTATCTTCAATCCGATGGATTTTAAAAATTTAAATCCCTCACAGAGAGTCTTTGGTTGATGTGATTATGTCCTTTCGATTGAAGGTTCAGAGCACGAATGGTCCGTGCTTGAGTAGACTTTTTATTTTTATGCTTTTGCTGTTGCATTGAAGACAACAAATGCAATTGCCGATTGAAACGAAATCCCATATTTATGCAATTTTCTTCAGCTCAAGTTTGACGATAATTTTCTCTCCTCTAAAGTCGATAAGGTCACCGTTGTCATCCAAGATGCTTAGGGTAATGTTATCTATGAACTGGCGGCCGTTGGGTGTAAGTGGCATATAAATAATATTTTGTGGTTCTTTCGTTATTTTATAGCCGGGCTCAACGTCGATATCAAATTCATATAAAATATGGCATTCCTTTGAGTTTAAATGGGCACCAGCTGTTATGTTACAATCGATTCTTATTATACGTACATTCATAATTTCTACTTGCGATGATGATTCATGCTTCACCCCACCTTTTAGCACCTTTTTTCAAAACCCAGCACTTTACCTATACTGTTTTTTTCAGTAAAATCAATCGTGTATTTCGATTGTATTTCACACTTTAAGGTATTATTATTGGGAGTTAATAAAAAAATTATCTCGTCTTGGTCGTTGGCAGATGTTCGTATCGCTGCAATCATGGCTTGTTCAATGTCACTTATTTCATAAGCTCCAGGTTTACATTTTAATTTTGTAAATTCTTGCCATTGTTCTTCTCCATATGAAAAACAATTATTACTCTCATTAATATTAAAAATAGAATTGTAACTGTAGAATCCCAAAAGTGCCAATCCATATTGGCTTGATGCATTTAATTCGATTGGTGGGTAAA
Organism: Listronotus bonariensis; assembly: GCA_014170235.1. Taxonomy (NCBI): domain Eukaryota; kingdom Metazoa; phylum Arthropoda; class Insecta; order Coleoptera; family Curculionidae; genus Listronotus; species Listronotus bonariensis. The sequence continues at coordinate 55,540 of JACEGR010001735.1, read as the reverse complement.
AGTTGGAGCTTAAGACGCTGTTTCGGCCCGTTAGGGTGAATGTGTGTGACATGACTGATGGTAAATATATGCTGGTAGTTATTTTTATTGTTGCCTACAACAATTTAAATAACTAAATCTTTGTTTTGGCAACTTATTGGTACTTTCTGCACGGATATGTATATCGTTTATTTTACAATAGCAGCAAAATAACCTCTTTGCTACCCCAATCTCATCAATTTCTTCGACATTGTTTTGTTTATACTGTTCCGTACAATATTGGTACTTTAGAATATCGATGTCATTTTTTATATGTTCCGGTAGCTTATCCCACACTAATGCGATCTCTTTTGGAACACAAGCAATCATCACTTCTTTAGGCATATTTTGCAGTTCAGCCTCAGTCATTTTCAGTAAGCTGTTGCCACACCGAGAAAAAGCCTTTAAAGATGTATGCATTTTCTTATAGCTTTCACGATCCATCTGAGGGTTTACAGACATACTTAATTTTTATGTGGAGAGAAACTGCAAGCACAAATGTCCACACCAGACTGTGTCGAATTTTTGTTGTCGTTCATATGTATAGTTAATAGTTTTTGCTGCTTCAGGACCACTTTTCAGATATTGTACCAATTCCAAGGGTGGTTTTAAGTCACCAAAGCTATCATAATATGTTACATGGGATGCTACCTTTCTATATGCCACCCAGTGTGTCCCCCTTCCCCGCATACTATCCAAATTAACAATTGCTGCTTCGTATCGTCTGGGTCCGCGCACCGGTAAGGAATCTCGCATAAAAACACCTCTGAAATGGGTAATTTTCATTTGAGTAGAATACTGTTCCAGGTCAATATTGGTTAATGGACGTTGCGGTAGGGACTCAATTAGTTTTTTGTATATCTTTTATTGCTCATGTATAAACCCAAACCGGATCGATATGGTTTAAGGAAAAGTCCGGCACCACTTTTTGATTGTAACCGCAAAGAAGCTCCAGTTTTATTTTGTCTTTCATTTTTCACGGTTTTTAAAGCGCGCACTATTCCCGCAGCACCACCAGCTAACGACCCTAAAGCTGAAAGACCAGCAAATATTGGTATCAAAGGTAACAGACCGCCTTCTTTTGGTATTGGTATAATTCTAGGAGTGCGAATTTTTCGCCTTCCACCAAGTATTTTTAGCGATTTGCGAGCTGCAGTAACGGCTATTTTTGATGCTTTTATCAAATTCTTCTCCACAAGGTTTTTACCACCAGCTTTTTGTAATTCCGATCGTATAGGGCGTCTAAGAGCTGACCCGAATGCCATTTTCTGTACACGTCTACTATTACGTTTTCTTTTACTAGTTGATTTTCTTTTTCCTTGCAACTTTTTTACACCCATACCGAAACGTTGTTTTGTTTTCATTATGTTTGTAACTAACCAAGCAGCAGCCTTTTCACTAGCGCTTGCTTCTTTTGATTTTACTCTTTCCCAAGCTCGCTGTTCCAACTCGTAGTCGGCCTGGTGTCGAGCCTTTAAATTATTTTTATTATTTAAATAGGATAAATCGTGTTTTTTGCATGCAGCATCCAATGGATTAATGCCCTGATCACCTCTTGCTACACGCTTATTTACTTTTGTGCCCGGACCACAATATTGGTAACCGGGTATGTGTAATTCGAAAGGAAGACTATTAATTAACGAATTAACTAGACCTTTCCCAGTCTTATTTGAATAACGAGAGCGACCACTTCGTTTCACGGGTGGCATCTGACTGACGAAAAAGTAACTTTTGTTTTCTTAAAATATGCGTATTGTATGTCTTAAACAAAAGTTTAATATAGACAATGTTGACGAAAAAGTTGGGTCGGGTCAAACGGAAACACATTTTAGAAAACATGGTCCATTGTTTCCATTATCTATTCGCGGATTACTCATTGGACCATCGAATTGTGGAAAGACAAATGTTATGATTTCACTGCTTACAAATCCTATGGGATTACGTTTTGAAAATATTTATATCTATTCAAAGTCGTTGTATCAACCGAAATATGAGTATTTAAAAAAATTATATCTCCCATAAAAGGACTTGGCTACTATACATTTAGCGATGCAACAAATATTGTGGAACCATCGGATGCAAAACCGAACTCTATTTTCATATTTGATGATGTGATGTGTGAAAAACAGGATGTTATACGTTCATATTTTAGCATGGGGCGACATAAAAATGTAGATTCCTTTTATTTAGCTCAAACTTATTCACGAGTTCCGAAACAACTAGTGCGCGACAATGCTAATTTTATTATTATGTTTAAACAGGATGAAATGAATTTACGTCACGTATTCTCCGACCACGTTGCACCCGATGTTACTTTTCCACAATTTCAAGAAATGTGTTCTAAATGTTGGGACAATAAATACGGTTTCTTAGTTATTGATAAGGATAGTGACTTAAATTCAGGCAGATATCGAAAAGGATTCGATAGCTATATATATGTATAGTTTTTGAAGAAAATAATTATTAAGTCATTGTACAAGCTTGGAACAACATCATCATCATTATCACGATGAATGAACAAATTGAGTTAAAACGAAAATTGATTGATGCTACAGATGCGGTAAGGAAAAAATTTAAACAAATTAAAGCGGCAAATGTGAGAGAAAACTTTGAATTGGAAAAATTTTATGAACCCATCTCCAAACCATTAACATCCATATCTAATGTCGTAAAGCAGCAGCAGCAAACAAATCGTCAGCAAAGACCCAATGTACCAACAACTACGATGAAACAAACTAGCAGTACGAGCACACCCATGGTGGATTTATCAGGAAAGTCATCAAGTACAATGGAATCCTTAACGCCAATAGCACATCTAGAATCCTCAAGAAAAAGAAAAACTCTGTTTACTTCAGCAGTGGAACCATCAGCAGAAGAGGTGTCAAAGACATTTTTTACACCAAGAAATAAAAGTATTGATGATTCCAATTTATTAACACCATCTCCCTCAAACAAGTCGACATCATCAACTTCATCATCTTACCAGTCTAGCGATAAACCATTACAGAAGATTCTTGATTCATATTTAAATGGTTTAAATAATAAGCCTTCACTATACGATACAGTTTATGGGGTACATAAGAAACAAAATAAGAAAAAATATATGTGGGCAATATGGAAATACGTTTTCAAGGAGAAAAGGTGTTATTTTTTAACAATAAATATAAAAATGTGGCTACATTTGATGGTCAACCTGAGTTATACGACTTACTCTTTTTAAAAACCCACCTATATTAGGTAGAGAGAGTGAGATAAGTGAACATGTCCTACAAAATTATAAAAATATTTTGGTACTGACTGATGCTGCTTATGATAATTATAATATTCAAAACGGTCTGCGAGAAACCAGATGGAAAAAGTACACACAAATCATAAAACCTTTAATGACAGGAACTAAACTAGGTGGTTCCATACGACGAAAAAATATGTGAGGGCAAAATTCCACATACCATTGAAAAACACCTCTCTTCTAAGAAATCTGAATATGTGTACTGGAATAAACCCAAGGAGTTAGTGGACCGATTAAGATTGTTGGTTAGTTCAACGATGGCAGGTCATACTGGACATGACAATGAAATAATGTCAATTATAGAGGAACTCCGTGAGGAGGGTATTGTTTATTAGTTCATGTATTTCCTTATTTCCATCAGTAACTGACTAGATGCTACTACGGAAGATATGGAGCCCAGCACAGAAAAAATTAAAATAGTTAATGAGCTTCATAGGTCAGCCAGAAAAAATTTCATTAGAAGGCGTACAATAATTAAAGGATATTATGATTTGTGGCAAATTGACTTGGCAGAAATGCAGCAATATGCTGACGAAAATAACGGATATCGGTACATACTTGTATGTATTAATTGTTACTCGAAATATGTATACACGAAAGCAATTAGAACCAAGACTGGCAGTGAAGTTACCAAAGCAATGAATAGCATTATTGAGGAGGCTGCATACACACCAGACAACCTGCAAAGCGATCAAGGAAAAGAATTTTACAATAAGACCTTTCAAACTCTTATGAAAAAGCACAACATTAATCATTATTCCACGTATAGTACGAAAAAAGCGGCAATAGTGGAACGGGTTATAAGAACGCTAAAAAATCTACTATATAGACAGTTTTCGACTAGAGGATCCTACAAATGGATAGAGCTATTATCAATTGTCACAAAAACTTACAACAATACGAAACATCGTACCATTGGAATGAAACCGGTAAATGTTAAACCACATACAAATATTAAAGCATACGATCATATAAAAGTTGTACCTAAAAAGTTTAAATTTCGCTTAGGTGATGTGGTTCGTATAAGCAAATACAAAAGTATATTCGACAAAGGTTATACACCATCGTGGTCGACGGAGCAGTTTAAAATAGCAAAAGTTAACATTACAAATCCACCTACATATCTTTTGGAATCTACAAACGGTCAACCAATTATGGGTAGTTTTTACGAAGCTGAACTGCAAAAGACAAAGAGCCCAGGTGTCTATTTAGTTGAAAAATCCTTCGTGAACGTAAGAAGAATCAAATAAATCAGTTATTTGTTAAATGGTTAGGTTTTCCAAACCAATTTAATTCCTGGATAGATAAGACAGATATTGTTTAAATTTTTTCTTATGTATTGTTAATGGATAAAATTTAAATAAACATAAATTGTACTATGAAAAATAGTTTTATTTATAAACAAAAAAGAAAATTATTTCCTATTTATTGTTAACGGATATAATTTAAATAAACATAAATTTTACTAATAAAAATAGTATTATTTATGAAAAAAAAGAAAATACATAACTACCAATTTAACTCCTGCCTAGATAAGGCAGATGTTTTTTCTTATATTGTTAATGGGGTGTGACTAAAAGAAACACAAATTGTACTAAGAAAAATCAGTTTTATTTATAAAAAAAATACATTAAATACAGAATACATATAACTTAATAAATAAACATAAAATTGCATCTACCTTTAAACACACACTGTTAAGACAAAATACATTTTTGAAGTCGTTTCCCCACCAGGTTAAACTATGTTGGTCTTAACAATATATATTATAAAATATAAATAACATGTATTGTTTCACAACAGTTGTTATGCCCTAGACTTCTCGGCGCGCTTTTTTAAAGTGCTTTCCCCACGTAGGCCTAATGCACTATATAGTGTAACAGATTTTAAAAATTTTAATCACCACCATAACCGAATTGTCGGTATTCCGCGCGGGTAAGCGAAATACCCCGAAAAACCTTTCCTCTTCGTCGGAATCCATTTCATCGCCATCATCGTACTCCCGCTCATAAAAATCATCCTCAGAGGAAGTATCCATTGTTGTCTGAGGCGATGCTGCTGAACTGGACCGAGGAGATAAGGTCCCTACGACATCTTCATTGGGCTGGTTTGATGCCCAAAAGTCCTCATCCGGTTCAAAACTTGGTGATTCTGGCCGGGGACCTGGACGAACAGGTGAGTGGTTCGCCCGCATTTGCTCAGCCCAAAATTCTTCAATTGGTTGAAAGGCTGGTGATGGTGGCCGGGTTCCTGGAGGGCTTGTATTAACACGAACAGGTGACTGGTTCGCCGTCATTCGTATTTGATCTTCTGTTAACCCCCTCAACAGACATTCTCTGTGGTATTTATCACACCACTCACAAAACCCCATCACCCCAACTATTTTTTTAAAATGTTCACACTTCACACACATCTGTTTTCCATTGACTGAAAAAGGCTTTACAATCGCGACCACTTTATTTTCCATTTTAAGAAAGTTTTAAAAAGAAAGTATAAAAATTGCAATAAGATGGTTTTAGTAATCTTGAAGATGTACTAATGAATCAAGGACTAAAGCTGCGTATATTTATACACGGTTTCAAGGACACATTCTGATGATGAGTGGGGAGAGCATACATGGTTTCAAGGACAAAGTCTGATGATGGGTGGGAAGAGAGATTGCAGAAGGGTGGGGGTAGATTCAAGGCCAAACAAAGGAAGGGTGGGGGTAGATTCAAGGCCAAACAAAGATGTCTGACCATGGGTGCTGCACATAAACCAACTGGTATTTTTATGTGACAAAATCCTATCGTGAAAATAGGTTTTGTTAACTAAACTACTTTTAAAAATTCTGTCGTCCTAAAAAGGACGGATTTTTTTATTTCAGGGTGGGTAGGCGGTTGTCATAAAGTTTGGAGTCATTTACATTTAAACCTAAGGTTTATTGCACACTAGACATCCACTTTGCGTTGTTATAAACCATAACCTCTCCGCACAACGATCACAAGATAAGTGGTATCGAAGTTGGTTAGTCCGATGGGTGATATGTTGGTTAACAATTATTCCATTCAAATTGTTATCGGAATAACAAGCTAGGCACAAAGTCATTCCATTACCCACCACATAAGTAAAAATGCGACAAAATCGCCTTCCTCTTAAAAATTGTGCTGGCCACCTAACATATTTATTGCGATAATAAACAAAATCTTCATCACCACTCGAGTATCCATCATCGGAAGTTGATGCCATGTTGCTGTCTAGAAGAAATATGATATAAAATTCAACGGCAATCACCCTTAGTAGTCTAAATCCCTCTCTAAAAACCCCTCTCTAAAATAATATATACTAGACTTGAAGGACAAATTCTAAGTGTGACTCCTCCCATTTTGCATCTAATGCGCATGACATTGGCTTTAAAAACACTCTATCAAAAAAAAAAGTTATAGTTCATAAAAGGTTGCAAAATTCCTATTTACGCGCTACTACTGCCCAACATTTTTAGTTATTTGACTGAATGTCGTATCTTAACTCCTAAATGACGATTTGGGACTTAAAAAAATTTTAGATTCGACACTTAGAAAAATTTGGGTCATTTTTTAAATTTTTGTTTTACAAAAACTTTCTTAATAAAAATTGTTTATTTTACTCTGCCCAACATTTTCAGTTATTTGTCTTAATGTCGTATCTTAACTCCTAAATGACGATTTGGGGCTTAGAAAAATTTTAGATTCAACACTTAGAAAAAATTTTGGTCATTTTTAAAATTTTTGTTTTACAAAAAACTTTCTTAATAAAAATTGTTTATTTTACTCTGTCCAACATTTTCAGTTATTTGTCTTAATGTCGTATCTTAACTCCTAAATGACGATTTGGGACTTAGAAAAATTTTACATTCGAGACTTAGAAATAATTTTAGCCATTTTTTAAATTTTTTGTTTTACAAAAACTTTCTTAATAAAAATTGTTTATTTTGCTCTGCCAAACATTTTTAGTTATTTGTCTTAATGTCGTATCTTAACTCCTAAACGACGAAAATTTTTCGATTTGGGACTTGTAAAAAATTTACAAAATAAAAAAATGTTTAGAAATTTGAGGCTTTTCCGTTATTCCTATGGAAAAAAATATAAAGCAAAAATAATCAGTTTATCAAGTTGTATCATTTCCCAAATTTCATTTTGCACATTTGGAAAATATCAGATTTTTGCATCTAATGCGCATGACATTGCCTTTAAAAACACTCTACCAAAAAAAAGTTATAGTTCATAAAAGGTCGCAAAATTCCTATTTACACATTTCCAGATTTCGTTTTTTTTCTTAAAAATTAAAAGTAACAAAAATTTATTTTTCTGCAATGTTTAACAAATTTTTGACACACTTGGCAACACTGCACAAAAAATTTTATTCTTGAAAAAGTTTACGTTTCACACCTCTTTTACTCATTTCCAGACTAAAAGTGCCATTTTTTGCTCCGTTTACATTATAGCCAATGCGCATGCTTTGGGACTTAAAAAAAACGAAACGCTACTGCGCTTGCGCGTTGACCGCGGCCTCCAACCCCCCCCCACCCCGAAGAGGAGGTTGTCCCCGCCCTCCGGCGGCACGGCGTAAAAATCGTTTGCGCGTATTTCTCGTTTAACTATTTTCACTCCTTGACCATTTTCCAGCAAATTTTCCGAGTCTTTTTCCGGCTTTTTTTAAGACTTGACGTTTTTTTCTTTTTTATCTTATTCTTTATTCGACGCTCATATTTACATGTTTTTGCGTTTTGTTTTATCTTTGAAAATAACCGAGTTGAGCAGCGCTTCCAATTTGCATTTTCCGGCTAAAAAAGAATGCAAATTTCTGGTTTTTATCCAATTATTCTGGGAAAAATTGGTCGTACAAAAATTCCAATCTTTAATTCTTTCTTATAAGCTTTTTCAAATAAATGTTTCGTTTGCCGCCTCTGGCGGTCAAAGTCAAAACTTTTTTGTTGTTAATTTTTTAAAGATTGCTTTTTTAATTTATAGCTTTTTTAAATGTTTTATCAAAATTTATCACTCTATATAACTTTTCTATTTTTCCAATTCGAAACTTTTTTATTTAAAATTTTTTTTATTTATCGCATTTTATATTTTTCGCATTTATACCGTTCAAAACTTAAGAGTATTTCTGACATATTTAAAGTTTTCCATCCTATATTTCAGACATTTCTGATAACTTTATGAAAAATGTTATTTTGTTAAAAGTATCGGCTTACCGACTTTTATAATATGCCGATCCAACTTTGCATGTTTCCTAAAAAAAAGGAAAAAATTCCCCCATTTCCCGGAACTTATAAAAATTTTGGTCATTTTTAAAATTTTTATTTTACGAAAAACTTTCTTAATAAAAATTGTTTATTTTGCTCTGCCAAACATTTTTAGTTATTTGTCTTAATGTCGTATCTTAACTCCTAAATGACGATTTGGGACTTAAAAAATTTTAGATTTGAGACTTAGAAAAAATTTTGACCATTTTTTAAATTTTTGTTTTACAAAAAACTTTCTTAATAAAAATTGTTTATTTTGCTCTGCCAAGCATTTTTAGTTATTTGTCTTAATGTCGTATCTTAACTCCTAAATGACGATTTGGGACTTAAAAAAATTTTACATTCGACACTTAGAAAAAATTTTGACCATTTTTTAAATTTTTGTTTTACAAAAACTTTCTTAATAAAAATTGTTTATTTTACTCTGCCCAACATTTTCAGTTATTTGTCTTAATATCACAAAACACAAATTGTACTAAGAAATAGTCAGTTTTATTTATAAAAAAATTAATGTATTTTTATACAGAATACATATAACTTAATAAATAAACCTAAAATTGTATCTACCTTTAAACACACACTGTTAAGACAAAATACATTTTTGAAGTCGTTTCCCCACCAGGTTAAACTATGTCGGACTTAACAATATATAAAATATATATTATAAAATATAAATAATATGTATTGTTTCACAACAGTTGTTAGGACCTAGACTTCTCGGCGCGTTTTTTTTAAAGTGCTTTCCCCAGTAGGCCTAGTGCACTATATAGTCTTAGGTTTAAAATTAAAGTTCAAATTACGGTACCGAGGAAATAAATAATTTATTAAAGTAGCTTAGCTGAAGCCTACTTTTTGCGGCGTCCTTTTTAATGCCATCAGGCGCTGCTGCATTGCCGCTATTTCGGCTTCGCACTCACTAACTTTTTCGTTTTTTTCCTCGATATCACGCATAATCTCTCCCCGCACTTTCACAGTCTCCCGTAACACATTTCTATGATGACTTGAACCTATCTGTTCAAGCCATTCTTCGTCCTTGTTGTTTGATGAAGGACCAGCCATTTCTTCACATTTCCGCTTACGCAACATGGAATAAAACTTATCCGGCACCGTGGTGTTAACACTCCGAGGAGTAGTTAAGACTTTTTTAATTTTGGTGCCGCCGGCTTCCTTGCTGCGGCCGTCTTCCTTGCCGGTTTAATAATTACGTTTTCTAACACACGCACTTTTGGTGATGACGGCGGCGGTGGTGGTGGAGGCACTTGTTTTTCAAATGCCTCAGCTTCCTGGCGCAGTTTCACTGAAGAAACAAATGTGGACATGGCCATTTCCACCTTGTCCTCTTCTCCCATCTCAACTGCGGCCTCTAAGTTGGGAAACGGCTGGTCCCTCTCAAGCTCCTCCCGCAAATATTCTTGGGTAGCACTACCCAACCCCAAGGAATTTTCACTACACGACATACTGAATAGACTTTTTTAACAACCTTTACCGACAAAAATCACTTACAGAATGAAGTCTTGACTGTCTGCGCCTTATTTGTATCTACACACAAACATCCCTACCACTACCTTTACTGTGGTGGGGATGCGTGTGTGTATAAAGCGCAATCCCACCACACCAAAGGGAGTGTTGGAGATGCGCGTGCGTAAAAGATAAACATTCCCACCAAGGCCACTTTGTAAACATCCCACCAAGGCCACTTTGTAAACATCCCGCCAAGACAACTTCTTTCAAGGACAATAACGTTCTGTGATTTTATGCTACTTTCTAAATACATTTTTATGTACATTAACAAAATAAATATTAACTATAAAAACAACAATTTAATATTCACAACAACATTGGTATGGATTTTCCAGTCTTATACATCATCTGATAGAAACGTTTCAAACACTTCGAGTAAAGATTTTAATTTTTCCTCGTCTGTTAAAAACGATTCTACCAGAGTCTGTACGTTGCGCAAATTTTCACTCGGATCGCTCTCGTAAAATTCAATGTCTGTATGACCCCAAGGCAGAGTTTTGCTAGATGAAGGAATTACAAAACGTTTATCGTCCTTGTGAGATAGTGCTATTTTGTTTATTACTTTTGTATAAACGTCATGTAATTCACTTCGAAAGGTCTTCATCTTTCTAAAAATTAAACCTCCATGTTCCACGATTTTTTTATAATCTTCCATATGAAGTTCCTTCTCGACAACTGACTTTTTAATTCCTTTTGCTTTTTTAACTCACTATTAATGGACTTTATATAGTATGCTTTAGCCCCGGTACCATAAAAACTAACTATCGGATCACCAGGAAATTCGTCCTTCATCTTACCAGGAACCGATTCACTTTTAATTATATTATATATATTTTGTTCCGGATAATTTGAAGTGTCGAATTTATCGGGGTGTTCAGACATTACGCGATAAAAATTATCGGTGAACACTTTCAGTATAAGAGAATCCGTGTCAGTGTATAGCAAAGACGCGCTACTACCGAACGTTTTCTTTATGAAGTCATAAAAAAACCATAAATAACTGTTTTTGAAATGTCCAATATGGAAAACCCAATATATATCGGTTTATCGTATTTTATTTTTGTTTTGCCCATTTGAATTGCAACAAAATCTTCGGTAAAAATAGAGCAACTATTAAAATTGGGATGAGCAATAAAAGCCCGTGCCCCTAATTTACCGACGGAATTGTCCCATTGGGTTACTAACTTTATATCTTTGCGGTTTTCCACATTTTCCATGGTTTTTCCAAAAACAGAATTTATAAATAGTTTAAACAAATCCCTGCCAAACTTTGTAGTTGCCGAATTCCGCAATTCAGTATTAAAGTCAATGTATGTCTTTAACCACCGTGACTGATCAAATTTCAAAATACGATGAGTTTTCGTTACTATAAGACCGTTCTGGATGGCTTGTTTTATTGTTCTAAAATGGACAATATATCGCTTCTTATCATTAAGGTTGGGAATTAATTTTGGTAATTTGGAAGTTTCTACTGGTGGCACAATGCTTTCCACTAGGAATGGTAGATCTGAATGTGCATCATGCAATTCTTTCGGGTAATGCACATCCACTTCTAGAACGTATCCATGTGGGCCGTCATCGTCAACGTCCAAAATATTTAAATTTATTATTTCATTTTCCGCGAGCCATCTAAAACCGCCGAATGGTAAGGATTGGGACATACTGTGACCATAAAGATTTGTTGCATCTAGATATGTGATAAATGACGACGGTTCTGTAGGATCAAAGTTTGGCAAGTATGAGTTATTTGCAATATGCTTCCTTTCCGTACACTGACTTATTCCGCCGCGAATGCCTTTTTAAAAAAATGAATTATATCAATATCTGTTAAAAGCTCCAACTCCACCTTGGTCATGCGCAACATACATTCGAAAGATAAACTTGGAAGGGTAAAAAACTGCGCAGGATCCAATTTGTAAACTTTTAAACAAGTGTCGCGAAATTGCTCAAATACATCGCATAACAACAAAACGTCTGACTTTAAATATAAATCCGAATAATCCCCCAAATTTTTACACCCAAACAAATGCCATACTTTCTTTGCTCTCTCATAGCTCTCATCGCTGATATGTTCTTCGCGCAAAGTATCATAAAATTGATTTTTCGTTGGAAGATTTGGGGTTTGCATTTTTTCCATACTATCAACGAAACTATATGGAAAAACACCTTTTTGACGCATTAAATTGAACTGTTCGTCATTTTTGAACATTTTGCGTGTTTCCCTAAACTCATCAATATTTAAACCGTTACCCAAATTTTCCAACGATGCAGATAAAAATTTAAAGCTATCTATAAATCTTAGATTAAAATACTTTTTTTTATTGTTCCCGTCTTTCGGTCCAAATAATCGTGCATATAAAGACCCTTTGTAAATGACACATATTTCTCTTTACTTTGAGCTATAACGTTAATTTTGTCCCCATATCTACATAATTCCTTAATAAACATGTGGCAATCGTAGCCACTTAAATTATGGAATATAATGGGGGCAAAATTGGGTATTTTGTAATTTAAATTGCAAATGGAATGTGCTGCACCAAATCGTTTTTTACCCGTTATGTGGCAATGATCTTTAACCTTAACATCTGATTCCAAAATGGTTGTTCGCAAATACCACATGTTGTAGCATTTCGATATTCATTTTTTTCCTCAGTTGTTAAAGGATTCATTGGCCTAATGTCTTTCAAATAGGTATTATACATATGTCTTAAGTCTGCTTCGAGACGATCAACAAACACTTTGGCAGCATCATTACCTCGATATAGCTCAAATTTTGAAATTGTGTCATCAAAAGAACATTTTATGAAATATGCGAAGGAGTATGGCTCATGTTTACAGCTATTAATCGTATAAGAATTTGTGGGGTTTGGTTCCTGAGTTGCTATAGGTTTTAATACGGATTCAAAATCCGCATAAACAACAAAGGGAACTCTCATTTGTTTTTCAATACCCTCGAATTTTAAAATATTTTCCGGTACACATCTTCCAAATTTATCTATTTTTGTTTCATTTGATGGTGTTAATGCATATACATGTTTACAGTCATTTGTTTGGTGCAATATTAAATCTGACGCTGCTTTAAAATATACTAAACAACCATCGCAAAAATACAACCTACTTTTGTCACTTGAAATTTGTCCCGATACTAAACGAGACAAATCGGTAATCCAACAGTAATGATTTGTTGAACATTTTCTATCACATTTATGCCTGTTATTTACATCATCATCTTTAATATTGCAATCCTTAGTTATTAATAACAAATTTACATGAGTTTGCAGTTTATTTTTTGCATATCGTAATGGACCTACGACTTCATATGTTAATTTGTTATCTTCAAACTTTGACTCTAAACCATATACATTAACGGAAATGTTATTTAAAACCTCAAATTTTGAAATATCACTTAATTTGACTGGATAATCCATACCTGTCATGTTTAACACTGTTGAGAAATGGGGATATGATCCTATCTGAGATGTTCGACCACTAGGAGGACACAGGGCTGAAGTAATGGCCCACGCGAAGCAGCACTCATCCTGATTGACGACATTGACCACTGCATGTTTTGTTTCAATACTTTTAGGCAACTTCACATACGACGAACCGCCAAGAGGTAAATAATTGTTAAAGTTGACCTCCAAGTATAGAATCTTCTCCAAAGCCCACCCTGCAATCCCAAGAAAAACCGTATAAATATATTTTGTATGTTCACATATCTTCGAGAAAAACAATAACGAAAAAAATATACTACTGCCTTGTTCTTTAATTTACATACCTGAATCTTTCTCCTGAAACTCCGTAGACTGAGTTTTCATTGTTTCTACGAATGAGTGGTAAACATCGTCAAGGTCACTTCCTATTGTCACTATCTCGTTGCACGTATTAAACGATTTATCAGCGTATATTTCCTGAGATGGTAAAAAATAACGTGCAACAACCACCATATTTATTTTCAAAGAATTTCTTATTCTTAACACCTCACTCATAACACCCAAAACTCGGTCTTTAATATCCGCAAAAAATGCAGTGTAGTCCATTTGCTCATTGTCGCTAACTATATGGTACGATGCTATTCTACTTTTAAACGCACTTCGCACCAATTGTACACCCTGTGATACTGGAACACGAGAGTTGCTTCGATGTTGCAATGTTCTCTGGTGGGCCATCATCTGATTTTGGGGAATATTTAAATTACAGATATCACAATAAAGCATACGTGGTGCAGGCGCGTCTAATCTGAATCGCTTGCTAGGTCCAGCCGTATCATCATCAAATCTTCCTGAACAAGATTCCGCTTTATGACGCAACAAACCGTAAGAACGAGCAAATGTAGCACTGCATTTTTCACACACGTAACGCGACATTTTACTTAACTTAATTGCCCGCACAAACAAAAATAACTTGACGTATTAACTGTGGTAAAATGGTCGTCCACCTCACCGCGCTCTGCCTTTATAACACAAAGTGTATGGGGGAAAAGCATTCAGGCCGAAGAAGGGCCACGCACGCGCATTCAAGCTCAAGGTCGAGGAGCAAAAGAATGGTGCACGCAGTACCAAGGCCAATTGGGCGGGGCACGCATGCGCAGTAATTATCAAGGTCAATTAGGAGAAGAGTGGGAGGGGCACGCATGCGCAGTAATTATCAAGGCCAATTAGGAGAAGAGTGGGAGGGGCACGCATGCGCAGTAACGGTCAAGGTCAAGCAGAACAAAGGAAATGGCGCGCATGCGCAGTAACGGTCAAGGTCAAGTGGAGGGGGGCCCAGCGTACGTATATCTTGACTACTGACGTCGTACCACTTCAAAACATTCATGGGCAATTTTTACCAATTCGTAGAAAGTTGAAGGTCTAAAGCAAATTCAATGCGCCATCCTATCACGAAGCTCTTTACCAGTAGGAGTTCTTTGTCTAATCTGTACCTGCTACTGTTAAAGACATAGAAAATTAATTGAACGCATTGAACTGACAGACAACTCTTGGGCAAAATAACACTACACACTTTTTTAACTTTATATTTCTAAATTTGGCTACAATACTGGGACAAAAAAAAACGCAATATCACAATTGTTGGTTAAATTTAATCTAATGTCGTGCCACGTCAAAACGTTTATGGGGAATCTTTGCCAATGGGTAAAAAAGGAGACGGTTTAAAGTAACAACAAAGCGAGACCGATGCGGTTTCTTATCCGGAATATTTACACGCAGGCATTATTTTTCTGATCTCTAGCATC
Source organism: Listronotus bonariensis (assembly GCA_014170235.1). NCBI lineage: Eukaryota > Metazoa > Arthropoda > Insecta > Coleoptera > Curculionidae > Listronotus > Listronotus bonariensis. Next base: position 40,207 of record JACEGR010001735.1, on the reverse strand, counting down.
GAGCTGGCACAACGTGTATATTAAGCCACATCCAGACTTGCAACAATTCGCCAAACATCCCTTCAAACTAACCAACCTGTGTGCGCGCTTCTTTGACGCCAAAAAACCGACAAGCTCTGAATCACCGGTGAGTCATTGGCCAAGCCCTTGAAACGACGTGAATTCCGTCCCCGTTTACGTCCGCGCTATGTGGGGGGTATGCTGCGTGGAGCGGCAAGGAGAATTGTTGCAAGTCAGGACGCGGCTTTAGGGTGTGCCAAAAATGTCGATTTTTTTTTTGCTCTCACCCACAAATATATTAGAGCAGGGTTTCCCAAACTGTGCGTCGAAACGCCCTGGGGCGTCCCAGGGTTCTTGTAGGGGCGTCGCGTTGTAATGGAACAAAGTGTCAAGAGTCAAAGTACTTAAAAAAAAACGATAAAAATAACGTATTTTATCCCAAATATAAGGTAAAAAGAAAATTAAAAAGGTTTTTGTTGCTCTTCAACTTTTTTTTAGGATAAGACAAAGGAATTATATTATAATTAATGTCCTAGTTTTAATAATATAGCGGGAGGGGCCTAAAATAAGGTAGAGCCAGTGGCGTAGCGTGCCATAAAGTAACCCCGTATCAAAATTATTTCTATCAAAAATTGAAGACCAAAAAGAAGGAACTCACCTTATACCATTCTTTATTCTAAAAAAAAGAATCACCACTTTCTACAGATATGTTTGCTTACACACGTTAGGGGGCCCCTGTAGCCCGGGGGCCTCGTATTAATGATACGGCTAATACGGCGGTAGCTACGCCCTAGGTAGAGCTAAAACTTTTACCTAACACCCTCTTTTTCTTTTCTTCAATATACAGGGTATCCAAGAATATGTGGGCATTCTCTCGGATTCACATAGGACGCATAGTAAACAGGGGCGCAATTAGAGGGGGCTAGAGGAAGCTTAGCCACCCTAAAACCGCAATTATTCCCCCAAACTTATTAAGAATTTTAAACATAATTGTGTTTTTCGGCAAATATATTCTATATACAGTAGGGTGACCACAAAAATCGATGTCGGAATTTTGTTCGTCTGGACCCCACAAAACGATTCTCCTTTCCAGATATTGAGATAGCCAAAATTTGAGCTCGATTAAACGACGTTAACCCGTGCCGCTCGTCGCTCAAAGTTTGAAAAAATCCAAATTTTTGGCCAAAAAGCTGACATATGGAGCCATAACTCCAGAACCGTAAATAATAAAAACATACTTAATATCTCAAAAGAAAGCTAATGTTGTTCTTCAAAATTTATATTCTATACACAATTGTTGTTATTTTAAGTCTAACATAGTTACAATAGCCTTTGACCCCAAAAACGCGACCTGGTACCAGTAGGAGCTAGTTTGGGAGTATTCTAAGAATTTTACGGGTTTTTACATAATGTGCCTAGGAATTAACATTTTTTTGTCAAAACGTATTTTGGAACTCAATTTTCAAACATAAAGAGCCTTTTGTTCAAATTTAATCTTTTAATTACATAGGGATTACCTCGGAGATTACCTGTCTAGTTTACCAAAGAAAGACACGTTTGGCAGGTAAAAAGGAGGGTGAATCTAATTTCTATTTTAGGGATTCCAAGAAAGTGATTAGTGATTTTATTTCAGGGTTCAATCATCTTTTATTTATTCAGTTTAGTTTCTAAGTTGCCTTTGAGCTGGTTAAATCCAACAATTATCTAGTAAAGATATTTTAAGTTTTTTTTTAATTTTCCAAGTGTGTGTTATTGTTTTTATAACTATATTTTTACAGTACATCAAATTCTGAAATGGCATCCGCATCAGGTGTACAAAGTCGGACCAAGGACAAAATATTTCTTGTGGGCTATCCGATTCACCAGATCACTGGTTGTAAACTACCCTCAAATCGTCAAGTTTTGTGTGTTTTATTTTATAATTTACGTACTGTGAAATTAACTGTAAGAGAATCAGCGAAACTTGCCATACGAGAAGTGTTAATTTTTTGGGAGAAAGCTCGAATCCCGACTAAACATGAACAAGATGCAATTACTAAGCTGGAAAAACTTCACGCCGAGTGGAGAACTCTTCAAAAAGACCGGAAGAAAACATCGGAAACGGTCAAGAACAAATTTAAACAGTTTGTTGAAAAGTTGGATGATCTCTTTGATATTGCCCAACAAGATGCTTTGACTCTGATGAAATCGGAAGAAGATAAGGCGTTTCTCGTGAAACAGAGGCAGAAGGGCCGCCCAGGTTCCATGACTGGAGTGGATCTCAGGTTGTCTCGAGCTGAAGAAATCAAGGCTCAAAAGGAACTTGCAAAAATGAACCGACAAATCCAAGAAGAAACTTTTGATATTGGTGAGTTTTTTTATTGTTATTATTCTAAAAAATAGATAAATAATAGATAGTAGATATTTTTTAAATAATACCTATTGATAATTAGAAGTAGGTAATTTAGTACCTAGGTATTATTACTATTCTGCTAAAAAGACTAAGTTTTTATAGTATTTTTTTATCTTTTTTGTTGCTTCTTAGATACGGATGATGAAGACAAATTCGAAGAAGTAGAAGACACTGAAGAGGACAGCATCTACCAGGAACTTGAGAGCTTGGAGGAAATGGACATCCCTGAAGAAGCTGTAGAAGATCCAGGACCATCTGAGAGCAAGAGAATGAAAGTTTCATTTGCAAGGGGCGTTAAAGAGATTTTAAACATGAAATTGTCCATTTTGTTAGATCGATGTAAGGTATCCGACAGAAATGCCACAAGAATTTTAGTAGCTACTCTAGAAGCACTAAACCTTGACCCTCTTGAGTACAAAGTCTCGAAATCTTTTTACATTATAGAAGGCAAATGTTCAGAGAACAATATACTAAAAAATTGTTGATAAAATAAACATTCCTGAAAAAGAGCCCGTGGTTGTCCATTGGGACGGTAAACTTTTACCGGGTGTTTTAAAAAATCAACAATGTGAGCGAATAGCTATTGCTATTTCATATGGAGAAAAGGAACAGCTGCTGGGAGTTCCTGTAACAGCAAACAGCTCTGTCACCGTCAAGGCGATGTGCTTCGATACTACAGCATCCAACACGTGAAGACTCAAAGGAGCATGCGTCATATTGGAGCAAATGTTAGGAAGAGAATTGTTACACCTAGCTTGCCGTCACCATATCTTGGAAATTCTATTAAGAGGCGTATTTGACACAAAAATGGGATCAACCACTGGACCTCATCCAGACATTTTTAAGAGATTCCTCACTGCGTGGCCCAAGATTGACAAAGGAAAATACGACACAGGTATCAGTGACAATATAATACAAAAGCAGCTAACACCAGAAGTAATTGCAAATGTTACTGCTGAATTCGAGACCAAATTAACTGAGAGCCACCCCAGAGATGACTACAAGGAGCTATTGCAGTTGGTTCTCGTATTTGTTGAATCACTAGATCAGAGTTGGTTGGATTATCTTTTTTGATCCCACCATTACAGACGATGAAAAGTTGTTAATGGCTAATAAATTGCTCAGTGGCACAGATGAACCATCAGAGCACGCAAGGGTTGTAAATCCAAAAGTTAGGAAAGAAAAATTAAAAGAGGTAGTTGATGGAGGATTGGTAAATTTACTTACCAAAGAAACGTTTACATTCTTTAACCGATTTAATATAAAAACAGATTTCCTAAGACAACATCCAAACACCTGGCCTCAAAATAATGACTTCCAAGAAGGACTGAAAATTGTCAAAACATTAAAAGTAGTTAATGATATGGCTGAGCGTGGTGTTAAATTAATAACCGACTTTAACAACCTTCTGACAAAAGATGAAGACCAAAAGCAATATGTCCTGCAAGTTGTAAGCAAATGCCGAGCATTATATCCTGACGTTTCAAAAACTACTTTAACAAAAGCTCTATAATAGATTAGATAACTATGTAAAATTATCAACTTATGTAGGTACTACGTCTGTATCTTTTCTATGTCTGTTTTATAAGTATATGTATACCTGATTTTTATATTTTAAAATAAAAAATGTCATTTATCAGTATTACTTGTTTATTTTATTATATTTCTACCTTAAACTAAAAAATATAGCAAAAAAAAGCAAAATTTATCACTTAATAACAAATGTCATTTATCAGTATTACTTGTTTATTTTATTATATTTCTACCTTAAACTAAAAAATATAGCAAAAAAAAGCAAAATTTATCACTTAATAACAAAATATACGAAGTATGCTCCTAGTGGTTCCAGGTCACGTTTTTGGGGCTAAAGGCTGTTGTAACTCGGTTTGACTTAAATTAACAACAATTATGTATAGAATATAAATTTTGAAGAATAACATCAGCTTTCTTTTGCGATATTAAGCGTGTTTTTATAATTTACTGTTCTGGAGTTATGGCTTCATATGTCAGCTTTTTGGCAAAAAAATGGATTTTTTCAAACTTTGAGCGACGAGCGGCACGGGTTAACGTCGTTTAATCGAGCTCAAATTTTGGCTATCTCAATATCTGGAAAGGACAATCGTTTTGTGGGGTCCAGACGAACAAAATTCCGATTTTTTCCCTATATGAGATCCGGTCACCCTAATATACAGGGACTAGTTGTGCCACTGCATATAAAATATTTTTCTAAAATCCCTTTTTACAGAGATATGTGCCCTTAAAGGACGCCACTGGAAATCGGTTTTTCATGAATAACTTTTATTGTACTTGTATAATGGGTAATTTTTTATATCAGTTCCTTGTAAGACATTTACTCTCATTAATTTGACAGGGAAGGACTTATCCTTACACAATTGAACTAATTATTTTAACACCATGTATAATAAAGAAACAAAAAAGTACTTTTTGTAAGATGTCGATAAATTAAAGTGTTTTCGACAAAAAAGTTTTTGTTTAGTGGAGACATCTAATAAAAGGGTACTTAAAAACTTATCAAAAAAGATGTTTTTTAAATTTTTAGGATACTAAAAAATGTTGCAGCATTGTGGGGTGTCCCATAATCTTCGATAATAAAAGGTAGATAATGCATAAAATAAGAGGTAGCCTATGTAGAACCGACAAACAAAATTATTCAATTCAACCCTATTTACCTAATTAAAAAGTTGTTTTTCTCGAAATCTTTATCGATATTGGACAAAAGTACCTTTTTTTAGCTAAGGATTAAAGCCATTTAAAAAAGCTATTCTTATTTCTTTATTATACAGGGTGTAAAAATAATTGGTACTATAGGGTTAGTCCGTCCCTGGCGAACTAATGATGGCAAATGTTTTACCAGGATGTTAAACTAAAAAAATAAATCGGGTTTTTAATAATATCTGAAATATGCCTTTTTCGATTTTAATAACTTTTGGCTGTGGTATTTCTTGAAATAGAAAGTTACTTTAACCCTAAATAAATTTTAATTATATAGATCAGTGGCGACGTGGGACTCATCTCAGCTAATATTATTGACAAAAAATATACGCCACTGACTTCTTTGCATTTTTTTTTTTTTTGGATGAAATACCTACAAGTATATCTTCTTTGTTTTTTAATATTTTTACGTACCTTAGAAAAAAATCCGCTAAACTGCATATTCCTGGACTATATAAAAACATTAAGACATTTTTTTCTTTTAAAAATTAAGTGTTATAACTTCTTATTAGTACTTATGTAACAACAACAACAAATACTTTATTAAATAAATTTTATAAATAGTCTAAAATTTTGATAAAAAAAAGTGTTTAAGACATTTTTTGGTTTTTTAAAAAGTTTTACACCCTTTATCTTGAAAATAAAAAACTTTAAGAACCCATGTTTATATGAACTTTTTTATACAAGTGGCTCAGAAATATGCCCTTAAATAATCTTACCACAATTAGGAAACACCCTGTATATATATATATATATTTTTATCTGAGGTAAGGGCGTCATAAAAAATTTCCGTATTCACCAAACTCTGACAAATATTTATCAGACTGATAGCTTGCTTTTAAAGTGGGCTATCAGTATGATAAATATTAATTTGTCAGAGCTTGAGTGAATACGGCCATAAGGGCGTCACACAGCCAATAACTTTAGGAACCCCTCTCTTAAAAATTAAATAACAAATTTGTAATACGTCTAAAATCCTATGAAAAGGTCCTTATCGACTATTTCGTATCATCAATTACAGCAAAGTTACAGACTCTTTAATACTTATTTATTCAAATGTTTACATTTTTTAACACTATTAACACTGTTTTTTAACACAGGTAATAAAAGCAGAAACTTGCAAAAATAAGTATTTAAGAGCATGATGATACGAAAGAGTCCATAATGACTTTTTATAGGATTTTCGACAGTACAAACTTGTCCGACAAAAAAGTGACGTATTTGCCCGGTCCGACACCCGAAACATTTGACATTGACAGGCTGGCCTCACGTGCCGCTTCCATAAATGGCGTTATGAATATTCGTGGTACGCTCATCAAAAGGAACACCCCTAAACAGGTTTCAAAAGTGTTATTGTTTTAAAGTGATTTTCATTACTGACCCAGGGATTATAGAGAACCACCTCTTAAAATTGAAATTTTGAGCAGTGCTTTTAAAACAGGTTTGTTTTACGTAAGTAATAGCCCTGAGGCAAAAAATAAAGTAGGGCCCCAGGTAAAATATATAAAACTTCGACGTACTCCAAGCAACCAAAAGGGGCTTTATTTATACTGCCGTGCCTAAGCAAGTAAAAACGTCGTAACTACAAAATTTTTACTTTTTATTTTTTAACTTATAATGGCATGTAATTAGGATATTGTGTTTTCTGCACATAGGACAATATATATTTATGTAAATTTAAGGGATAGAAATTGTAGTTAGGACTTTTTAACTCAGCCACAAAGATAAAGACCATATTATATACCAATATAAGTTAAAAAATAAAAAATAAAAATTTTGTATTGTATTAACTAAGCACGGCAGTATATTTCAAATGTGCGACAAATTTTCCCCAAGTAGTCCTAATATTTACATACTGTCTACGCATAATTTAAAGGTATATAATCCAGTAAAACAACAACAATGGAAATACGATTAGTCATCCAATACTACATGTTTACATGCCGAGTTTTACGTTAAGCCGCGTCCAGACTTGCAACAGTTCGCCGTGCCGCTCCCCGCCGCATACCCCGCCGGTTTTTGGCGTAAAGGGGCGCGCAAACAGGTGGTTAGTTTGGACGGATGTTTGGCGAATTGTTGCAAGTCTGGACGCGGTTTTAGACCGTCTCCTTTCCACACTCTGCCTATGAACGAGTTCATTTAGCTGATTCTGTATACTACCAATGTCAAACTCCGAGGTCCCCCTGTGCTTGGTGGCCCATGGGAACTGCCCCGCCCAGTCCCATAGTAGCTTCATCCTCCGAGATATTTTTGGATTGGATGAGGGCGGAAAAAAATCTACTTTTTTGGCACATATAGTGTATGGTGGGCCAAATTAAACTTGCACACTTGTTAAGTAACAATAACTTTTTATCAGATGCGCCTATCTTTTTTATTTTTACAAAGCTAATAGGTATATATGTTTTCTCTAGGTTTGTTAATTTTGGTCGAATATATTTAGTCAGGACAGGACTGGACTTACGAGACTTTTTCCAAAATGATGCATTTAACCTCCTTGCAAAAGAAATCGGATTTAGCTACAATTGAGCTAATACGTTTTTCTTGTAGACAAACTATGGCAACTGATTCAGTAAAAGTGAATTTGTCAATAATTTGAGGATACCGAAATTATGAATATTCTTGATAAACGATGCGCCCCAAAAAGCATGCATTTCTGTCGATTTAAAAGGGAACTTTTTTTAGTGTGCTTTGAAAATCAAAAATGTTAGGTTACCATGGTTTCTGAGTTGGATGCTGACATCACTCAACAGTAAATTATTTAAAATTTAGCGTATTAGCCTAATTGTAGATAAATTCAATTTATTTTGCAACGAAGTTAAATGCATTATTTTAGAAAAAGTCCCGTAAGTCCGGTCCTGACTAAATCTTTTCAACCAAAATTGACAAACCTAGAGAAAACATATCTACCTATTAGCCCTGTAAAAATAAAGAAGATAACAACAAATAAAATGTTATCATTAGTTAAAAATTGTGCTTAATTTAGCCCACTCTGTATAATGGTAGGTTGATCCGTAAGGCTATTTTTTTGGCTAAGACAACGTGTTAAAACCACTGATCTCGATGGATTGCCAATGATATTACCTGCCCAAAACAAAAGCTACATTTCATGGGCGAAAAAACCGGTTTGTGCGCAAGCAAGTTGAGGGTAAACGCACCTGGCGCCAAACAGACTATTATCGGAAAGAATTTGTTGACGGCGTCCTGGTTCTCTGTTCGAAGTACGGTAGCTAATGAGCGTCACGGTCAGACCGCGGACGGAGGGTACAGGGGCCGGTCTTTGTATTTTGCCACGGCTTTTAAGTGCGCATGTTCGTCCACCCATCTATTTGCATGTTTCCTGCGCGAGGTCGTAAAAATCCGAAAATGCTTCTTGTCACTGCGAATCTAAATGTAGGTTATCTATGGTTAAAACATGTCCTTCAGGGGAAAAAGTCGCGTCGTACTTCATCAGATTGATGAGAGGCATTAACGTTTAGACGACGTTTCAAAAACGATAAAATACGTTGCTACACAACAAAACAAAGAAATTAGAGTTCTTCGGTTAACTGGAAAAAATCTAGATCCGGTAACATCAACACTCCAATTTTAAACGACAAGAAATCCATCGCTTGATAATATTTGGATCCTTCTTCAAACGTTTCTTTAACTTTCAGAGAGGTGACAGTGAGTTTATCTTTTTGTTTTTTGGTAATGTCGCAGACAAAGATGCACAATGTAATTGGTATCTGAAAATAGTAAGAGAATATGATAAAAGTTTTGTTCCCAGAAATATTTACCATCAACTTATAAAGTAAATTTAATTATCCTCACTATATTCCCCTTCTTTAGGCACCAGATTCTTGATTTAAAACTAAATTTTAACACAATATTTGAAAAACATGTTTTAAAAACCTTTTTTTTCTATTTTGCATATTTTTTCCATTAAAATGCAAAGCTTCATTTTCAGTGGCAGTAGCCATGGTGGCTGTCATAGCTATTGCGAATGAAATTTAAAATTGCAATTTATAGGGAAAAAGGTGTAAAATAAATAAAAACTTTTTTTTTTAACTCATATCAAATATTGTTTTAATGTAAATGTCTGGCTCACTGAGACGGTGCGGGGGCTGGGACAACTTTGGGAGGGGGCTGATTTGACAGTCGTCGAATCAAAGGACCTCCCGAAGAGGCCCATAGTCCTTGTGTTTGTACCGGGAGCAGGCACAGAGGAGAAAGTGGTCAGGGACCGCCTCGCGGTCCAAAACCCTGGGTTGGAGACGGGGGACTGGCTGCTTAAAAGCAAAAAGATGGGCGAAGGGGGCCAAACACTGACCTTCTCCATCAACGAGGCCACCTACAAGGTCCTGGAAGCAGCCCGTTTCAGGTTATTTTATGGCTTGGGAACGGTAACTTTCAGGGTGATTCGGGGACCTGATGGAGGGGATTCGAGTAATCCAGATCAACCTCCAACATAGTAAGGCTGCATCAGCGGTCCTTACAAAATCAATGAGGGAATATGATGTGGCCCTCATACAAGAACCCTGGGTAAACCAGGGCAAAATTAGAGGCCTTACGGGGGTAGGTGGAGAGCTCATTTACTGCAGATCCACCCAGGTCCCTAGGACCTGTATTTTAGTTAGAAATAATATTAAGGTACTGCCCTTAAATAATTTCTGTTTCAGGGACCTAACTACGGTAAAGATAAGGATCAACACGGCAGAAGGAACGAGGGAAATGGTCCTCGGTTCGGCCTATCTGCCAAGTGATGATCCCGAACAGCCGCCAACCAGGGAGGTAGAAAGACTGGTGAGAGAATGCAGAGGCAATGGATCGCATCTCATCATCGGCAGCGATGCAAACGCACACCACCAGACCTGGGGAAGCACGGACACCAACCAAAGAGGTGAGTCACTACTACAATTTATAATGGCAAATAATTTAGACATTTTAAATGTAGGAAATAAACCTACCTTTGTAACCATTAACAGGAAGGAGGTATTAGATATAACAATTTCAACTACTTTTATAAGTAGTTTTGTTAAGAATTGGCATGTGACTGACGAGGTGAGTTGCTCAGACCACAGGCACATTAGCTTCACAATTTCAGGTCATAGTCCTGAAATAGAAACCTATCGAAATCCTCGGAAAACCAATTGGGAAGCTTATCAAGCAGACCTAAAACATGGGTTAGAACGAGTGAAAAAGTCGATAAGTAATACGGCAGATCTGGACCTCGCAGCGGAGCAGCTGCAGGACGCAATCCTGACTGCCTTCAACCAAAACTGTCCCGAAATTGCAAGGAAATCCAACAGGAATGTGCCCTGGTGGAATACAGACCTCGCAAAACTAAGGGCAGAAACCAGAAAAAAATATAATAAAGCCCAAAAACAGGGGAGTGGGACGAGTACCGCGAGACCCTGACTGGCTATAGCAAAGCTTTGAGGGAAGCAAAAAGGAACTCATGGAGAAAGCACTGTGAGGAGGTAGAACAGACTCCAGAATGTGCTCGGCTCCAAAAATCCTTTCTAAGGACCCTCAAAGAACAATTAACTCTCTAGAGAAACGAACAGGGGGTACACACAAAACGGAAAGGAAACACTAGAAGAACTTTTCGGAGTGCACTTTCCTGGGTGCGAAATAATTGATTTACCACCAGACACTGAGCACTATTTAGACCCGATACCAAGAAGAGGTACTGGGGAAAATTTGCGAGTGGCAAAAGAAGTGGTAAATCAAAGCAAGTTAAAATGGGCGATAGATTCCTTTGAACCATTTAAATCACCAGGTCCTGACGGGATCTATCCGGTTATGTTGCAGAAAGGCGACATAACATTATACACCAGGCTTTGCACGATTCTCAGAGCAAGTTTGGGACTGGGATACATACCAAAAGTCTGGAGGCACATTAGGGTGGTCTTTATTCCTAAACCTGGCAAGTCAGGACAGGATAAAGCAAAGTCCCTAAGAGCAATAAGTCTTATGTCGTTTGTACTAAAGACACTTGAGAAACTGGTAGATATGCATATTAGAGGGGGTGTCTTGGTAAACAGACCACTACACAAGGCCCAATAGGCATACACAGCAGGTTTGTCAACGGAAACGGCACTCCATGACCTTGTACAAAGGGTGGAGTACGTTCTGGAATACAAAGAGGTGTTGTTGGGAGCTTTTCTCGATATAGAGGGCGCATTTGACAACACCTCTTTTGAAGTGATCACAAGGGCGATTCGTCACAGGCAAGTTGACGAAACATGCTGCAGATGGATAGGCTGCATGCTAAAAGACCGTGTGATCCACTCGACACTCTTGGGTGAAACTCTGTCGGCGCGGGTAGCAAGGGGATGCCCACAGGGGGAGTATTATCTCCCTTCTCTGGAACCTTGTTGTGGACGGGCTGATAGACAGGCTTAAGAGCAACAACCATGAAGTTTTAGGGTATGCGGATGACATAGTCATTGTATGCCAGGGCAAATTCAATACTACGGTCAGAGAGCGAATGCAACAGGCTCTGAATATAGTAGCTACTTGGACGGAAGAGGTTGGTTTAAAAATCAGTCCAACCAAATCCAGAATAGTGCCTTTCACAAAAAGAAGAAAACTAGAGGGGTTGGGTCCTCTTAATCTTCAAGGCACTGAAATACCAATGATGGGGGAGGTTAAGTATTTGGGGGTTATATTGGACTCAAAACTCACCTGGAACCACCATTTGGACAAAGTAATCAAAAGAGCGGAAATAGCATTAGTTCTGGCTCGCAGAACAAATGGCAAACCGTGGGGACTAAGACCACAAATGGTTCATTGGTTGTACAATATTGTGGTGAAACCAGCCATAACATATGCATCCATTGTTTGGTGGACCAAGACCAGACAGCACACGGCTATGCTTCGGCTGAGCAAGGTGCAAAGACTAGCCTGCCTTGGCATAGCGGGATGCATTAAAAGTACACCAACAGCGGTCTTGGAGACCCTACTTGACCTCCCGCAACTGCATATAGTGGTACAAGGGGAGGCGAGAATGGGGGTATACAGACTGAAACACAACCTGAGCAACACAAAAGTTAGATCAGGACACATGGAAATAAAAATATCATAAGGAGTCCCATAATGGATATGAGGACAGACTATATGACCCCACAAATCGTACCCAGAAGACCCTTTCAGGTGACAATACACCCAAGGGAGAACTGGGCAAACGAAAATTTCAGACTCTCTCTTCGAGGTCAAACCTGGTATACGGACGGGTCCAAAACCGAAGAAGGGTCAGGAGCAGGTGTCTACAGTGAGATGGGAAACACTCGTTTGACCTTTCCACTGGGAAACCACGCCTCTATATTTCAAGCAGAAATTTTTGCGATCTTACAATGTGCCAGGATTAACAACCAAAGGCCCCGCACACATTGTACAATCAACATTCTTACGGATAGTCAAGCAGCCCTTGGTGCACTAATTAATCCCAAGGTATCGTCTTGGCTGGTACTAGAATGCCTCGAGGAACTCAGGGAACTGGCGGAACGCAACAACACGAGGTTGATGTGGGTGCCAGGGCATTGCGGAATTCGAGGCAATGAAAACGCAGACGAACTGGCTAAAAGGGGTCAGCCACGACATACGTCGGGCCAGAACCAGTCCTTGGAGTGCCAAAGAGTACCTTCCGGAGTGCGGTACAAAACTGGGTAAAGGACCAGCAAAGACTGCACTGGAAAAGGCTTCCTCAACACATGCATGGGAAAATATACATCAGTGGACCATGCACAAAAAGAGCTAAAGAACTACTCAAAATGGGTAGGAATCAGCTAAGAACGATCACAGGTTTCCTCACCGGACATGCTCCAGTGAAAGAACATCTAAATAAAATGGGATTATACAACGGAGATCTGGACTGCAGATTATGTGGAGCAGAGACCGAAACAGTATCCCACATACTGTCAGAGTGTGAGGCACTGGATCACAAAAGACAGGCAATCTTCGGGGATATTAGAGTGCCCCCGGAAACATATGGTACGCACCCAGCAGACCTATACCGCCTTCTTCAAGGAACTAGGGTACTGGAATGGGTACAATAAAACGGGAGTTTGGTACAATAAGCCTTCAGGCTGCAGTGCCACCGGACATGCAGACGGCTCCCTGGGAAGAAAAAAAATGTAAATTTAAATCAAGAATTGCTTACAAAAAGAAGGAGGTATACATATTAGGGTGTCCGTAATTTCCCAAATGGATTTTTTTGGCGATCGTCCCCTGAACTTTTAGTTCATAGCTTAAAAAATATATCCAATGTACAAAATGCTTTTAGTTCCTGATTTAAACAGTACCCAAATCATGTTGCTTTTCCTATTTAAATAACATGGGATTTTTGGACTTTTTATATTTTTTTCTCAGACAAAAATAGATGGAAAAATATACTCATTGTATATTCTGATAAACAACTTAACGCTCTACAAAACAGTTTTTTTTACGAATTTTTAATTAAGTTACTCCTTTAAGAATTATTAAGCGTCAAATGTTAAGATTAGATTTAGTTGTGGCCATCTTTGGAATTTAATAGTAAACCGGCATTTTTTAAATAAAACACACTGTATATTACATCACTATTAAATAGATATTTTAATATTTTTATATTTATACCACATAGCGGGGAGACATATTTAGGTAGTAGTTATTTATAAATAACGACCATGGTGGCACTACCGCGTTGTCTAAAAGGTGCTGTGAAATGCAACTGCATGTTTCAGTGCTTGGACAACGTTGACGGAATAGGGGGAACCATGGGTTAAACATCTAATAACCCGACACCCACGGTACTCTGGTATTTAGGCATAGACCTTCGTGGGATGTCAAAAAGATAAAAAAAAAAATTTAATATGTCTATCACTTATAGTTTAAAAAATATGGCAATTCAAATCTAAAAATTATGGTTAATTTCCACTATATCTTCAGCTCTAAGCTATAAGCAATAAGTTTAGTGTCAAAGATAAAAATAGACCCCATATCTACTATTTTTTAGATTTAGATGGCCATATTTCCAAAACTATAAGAGATAAACATATCAAATGTGGTATTTTCTTAAACCTGTTTAAAATATCCATTTAATGGCGATGCAATATACAGAGTGTTCTATTTAAATAATGCCAGTTTACTATCAAATTCCCGAGGATGGCCATATTTCCGAAACTATTAAAAATTGAATATAACACATAAAGACTTTTTTTAATGGTATTTAATAGATCTTTTGATATAATATTATAGGGTGTTTCATTAAAAAAAAAAAGTATATTTTTGCACTAAAAGAGGATGCTTAATTGTTTTTTTGTTGGCAGCACGTTAATTAGCGGAAAAAATGCTACTACTTTGTTAATTTAACCGACTTCGTATCTCCAATAATAAAGAAGTTAGCAATAGTGCAGACTTAAAAATGATCACCCTGTATATAGGGTTGCCAAATGTCCGGTTTTTTTATGTCTGCTCGGTTGGAAAAATTTTAGCAAACTGGACAACGGAATGTCCGTTTTTTGTGGCACTTAGATAGAAAATGCCATAAAAAATGTTATTTTGTTAATAGTGCAACACCACACGGACTATAATCTAATAATGGTTTCCAAGTGTGAATAATCATCGCCAATCAAAAAACCCACCTTTGTAAATATGTAAAATAAAATCTGTATACAAATCAAGACTTTACAAAATAGTTTAATAATAAATTGAAATTGCAAAATATTTGGTCAGGCAAACGAAATCGTCTGTCTTTACAGAATGGTACAGAATGTTGTAAAGAAAATTTAAAGACAGATTCTGCATTAAAAAATATAAAGAAAAGTTCATGTAAAGATAAGTCCTGCATTGCATTGTTTACCTTAAATTACTGTAATCTGATTTTAATAAAATTTGGCACTTATATTTGTAGATTTAAAAAGCTTATTTAGATTATTTAAAGATTTGGAAGTTAATTTATTAGGTTTAAGCATTTCTGACAAAAAAATAAATTAAGGATAATTAATTAGTTTAAATATTAAAGGTATTTAATTAGGTTTTTGTGGTTAACTTTATATAATTATGCAGTATGCAGTTAAGTAAATTTTATTATTTTCAAAAAGTTATCAGGATAAAAAAATATATAAATGCTAACAACAAAGTAAGTGGCGTACATTTTTTGTCAGAAATTTCGTTTAGGTGCCTCTAGGCTAAGGTGGACTTCTTTTTAATATATAAATAGCTCTTCTACCGAATTTAAAAAGAAACTAATGTTTTTTTTCATGTCCGGTTTGTTTCTGCAGCACATCTGACAACCCCAAATATATAAGGTGTATCACGCTCGATGGTACCTTAGACGTCTACGGAAAACAAAATATTGGATTTTTTGAAAATTTGACAACATATGTAGTTGCTTGTGATCTAACTATCTCAAATATTTTTAATAATGCCGCTTATTCCAAAAAGTAGCATCGTCTTTGATATTTCAAATGGAACACCCTGTATATTATAGTATTTTTGTATCCACTATGACTTTCTGAATCTTTTTGCCATACATTATCCTATACCTATCTCTAACGGTTTTCGGGTTAATAATTATCTTCCACATTTTTTGTTCAAAACATATTTTTAAAAAATGGCTTTTATTACTCTATCTGCATTCGTGGAAATTTAAAATAATTCTTGGTGTAGCCTCTTAATTATACAAGATCGCTTAAAATTCGTGATTTTTTCTCTAGATATTAAAATGTTAAAAAGTGTTTTTAAATCAAACATCCTGTATATTATCAAAAAATCTGAAAGACCTTTAAAAGCCTTTTTAAATGTTATATCATGTTCCTATACCCAAATACTATGGTTCCGGAGATAATAGAACAAGTTTCTTTAAAAATGAAAATTTAATAAAATAAGTATTTAGTAAAGATAGCCATGAAATGTCTTGATTAAAAATAATATTAGGACTATTTGACAGTTAGTGTGTATAAAGTGAAAATGAGGTTAGTTTAAATTTGAAGTATGTTGATGGATATCTCGAGAACGAAACCTTACCCAATAAAAATTATTTCAAATTAGTGATTAAGTCCCCAAAAAGTAAAAATTACTCTTTCATATGAAAGATATTATTTACTTACCATATAATGAAATGCCCAAAGAATAATGACTATTTTAAAATATTCGCCTCTCACAAAAATACTGGAATTCAAACATATTTGAAATGCGATAAATACCATAATTAAAAATTGAATTTCAAAAAGATCCTTAAAACATACCATAATTTTGTGAGATCAAAAGTTAACATTTCCACTTTTTAATAGTCACTTCTAAAGTTTGTGATTTTAATGTTTTTAGTAAGTTTTTGAACACGTTGATACCTGGATTTGGTAGCTAACAACAACGTGATTATTACAAAGTATTCTAAAAAGTATAGCTTAAAAAATAAATTCAAAAACTGGAAACACTGTTAAGCATAAAATCCTTTTTTTTATTCACAATCTGTTCCGAATAAGCAACATATGTGGAGTATAATTTTATAAAGAATAAAAGGTTTAGTAATAATAAATACTTTGTTGAGTTTTTTAAAAGGTTTTTTCAAATTGGAATTCTCCGTGGCCAAGCTTTCATCAACTATTGAAAACTGGCAGAAAAGTTGGCACCAAGACGATCTTCTTTTAAAGGAGTTTACCACAGCAATTACGGAAGCAAAATAGATACATATTGTATTACTTGATGACAAAAATATATTAATATTGCCCCACTCTTTGGCGTTTATACGAGTTTCCCAGAATAAGCAACTAGTTGCAAGTGTAGTTAGAATAATATATATTATTACTTGCTTTTTATACCGTTTCTCGTTTATTAGATTATTGTTTTGAAAATCAAAGTACGGGACAATACTGAAAAAGTTGGCGAATTGAGCGATCGTAGTGAAAAAGAAAACTTGTATTGATGTCATGATCACACTGCGTTGGTATAGGTTTTTGGGCCTTCCATTTAATTCAATAAGTAAACAACTTATTTGCTAATTAGAAATATATTGATGAAATTTAATATCACCAACAATTGACTAATTGATAATTGATTATATAGGAAGAACCAGAAAGCCTGACACACTTTTTATCTACGGGGTGATCAAACTGAAGTCGGCACTATTGCTAACTTCTTTATTATTGGAGATAAGAAGTCGGTTAACCCAGTAAAGTTGTAGTATTTTTTCGCTGATTAACGTGCTGCCAACAGAAAAAAAAATGAATATCGGTTTTTCAATTAATTAATAAAATTTACTATTTTTAACTGGGACACCCTGTATATTATTTAACTATTAGAAATATCCATTAAAGAGCTTTAAAAAAGTCGACATGTAATATATCTAATTTTTATTATTTTCGGAAATATGGCCATCTTTAGGAATTTAAACTGGTATTTTTTAAATAAAATACCCTCTACATATAGTGTGTCCAAAATTGGACCTACGTGTATTGGTAACTCGGAACCCATTAGAGCTACAGTGTTTGTTAAATTAGGAAAGGTTTAGACAATTTAATTGCAAAATTTAGTCTGCTTTCAGATTTTATTTATCCCATTTGGATTTTGAGATAATTAAGAAAAACAAAAATGGTGCATTTTTAACTTTTGCCTCCAGCTCGCAAACTACCAACTTTACAGTTTTAAGATTACAACATTATTAAAACCCTTTTTTAAAAAGGATTTTATTTTAGTAAAAATATGATTCTAACTTTATTCGTTTTTGAGATATTTATCCAAACTTTGGATTTTCATACGGACGCCATATTGGATTTTTACATTTTTGAAAAAAAGCTCTTCAAGAGCTTTTTATTGATATATCACAAGTCTAGGTTTTCCGGTTGCTTAAGCTGCTTTATTTAATAGTAGGCTTAGACTAGACTGCGTAATGGCCGCCCTGTTTCATAAAAAACAAATGATACGCATCTTATGATTTAAATAATGTAAATGTCAAAATTTGCGTGCATCTTATTTCTCGTTTAGAAACGCCTTCAACAAAAATTTAAATTTTGAATATTTTAAGTATTTGCAATAATGAATTTTATTATTTCAATGATGAAAAGGTGGATATGCTAGAAATTTATTTTAATTAATTCTAACAGAAATACAGAAGCTGTAGCACTTGCATACGAAGAATAATTCCTGAGTGGCAATAATCTAACCAAATACATTTTAGATTCTTAGCTACGAACTTGTTAGCCTATGGATCTTTTGTGAAACCGAAACCCAAAACTTATACAAAAAATAATAAAGCAAGACAGGCGATCATAATGAAAAACGTTAGAGATGATCCCACAACATCGGTTAGAAAAGTGTAAGAACAGACAACAATTTCTAAGTCATCTGTGCATAGGTCTTTAAAAAACATCGTTTTAATTCATATAAACCACGTATTGTCCAGGGTCTTCAGAGGAATGATTTCAATAGACGAATCACCTTTAGTCAATGGTTTATTACTAAATATCAACAGATACCCAATTTCCAATCCAAAGTTCTCTGGACAGATGAAACCCGGTTTACAAATAATTGTGGAATTTTTAATAGGCACAATTATCACTTCTGGGATACAGAAAACCCACATAATTTGGAAGAAATACGACACCAAACAAGGTTTGGCTTTAATGCCTGGTGTATCATCATAGATAATTTAAAAGGCATTTTCAATTTACGTCTCACAATTAGATAAAAAAATTATTTTTCTGTTTAGACAAACGTTTAATTGGACCATTTATTTTTGAAGTAACTCTGAATGGAGATAGGTATTTGCTATTCCTGCAAGAACAGCTTTTATCGGCCTATAGAAATACAGTTTTGCCAAATGAAATGAATAATTGGTAGTTCCAGCAAGACGGATGGCCAGCGCACAGTACCAGGGAGGTGATGGAGGTCCTTAGAATACCTTTAATGACAACATAATCTCTAATAATGGGCCAATTGCTTTGCCAGCTAGATCACCTGACCTTACATCCCCTGATTTTAACATGGGGACACGCAAAGAAAGAGGTGTACGAGTTTTCTCTGCCCGAAACTAGGCTGGAACTAGAACACAGGGTACGGAATGTGTTTCCTTCCATCAACCGAAACACGTTACGCCGAGTAACCCGCAAGATGTTGGAAAAATGCGAGAAATGTGTGGAAAATGGAGGAAGACATGTACTGTGATTTTATTTTCTTGTTTACTAATACATTTTTGTTTTAGAGTTGTGTTTAATTATGATCAGTTTAAGGTAATATTATAGGAAGTATTAATTTTTGCATAAGTTTTGAATTTCGCTCTCACGAAAGATCCATATGGTAACAAGTTCATCACTAAGAATCTTAAATATCTATGGTTAGGTTGATGCCGCTCCGGATGCGTATCATTGGTTTTTATGAAACGGGGCGGCCATTATGCAGTCTAGTCTAAGTCTACTATCAAAAAAAATATATTGTTTTTAAAGCTTAAGCAATCTGAAAACCTAGACTTGTGATACATTAATGAGAAGCTCTTGAAGAGCTCTTCAAAATGTAAAAATCCAATATGGCGTCCGTATGAAAATTATATGAGTAAATATCTCAAAAACAAATAAAGTTAGAATAATATTTTAACTTAAATTAAATTCTTATTAAGAAAGTGTTCCAATAATGTAGTGATCTTAAAACCGTAAAATTGATAGTTTGCGAGCTACAAGCAAAAGTTAAAAATGCACCATTTTGGTTTTTCTTAATTATCTCAAAAACCATAAAAGATAAATAAAATCTGAAAACAGACTTAATTTTGCAATTATATTGTCTAGAACTTTCCTAATTTAACTCTAATGGTTTCCGAATTACCAATACATGTAGGCCCAATTTAGGACACACTGTATATTGCATCACCATGAAATAGATATTTTAAAGAGCTTTAAAAAATTACCCCATTTGATATATCTATCTCTGATAGTTTTGGAAATATAGCCATCCAAATCTGAAAATAATGTTAAATTTTCAAGTTTAGTGTCGTAGATATAATATACACTATTTTTTAGATTTGGATGGCCATATTTCCAAAACTAAAAAGAAAGACATATAAAATGTGGTATTTTCCTAAAGCTCTTTTAAATATCTATTTAATAGTGATGCAATATACAAGGTGTTTTTAAAAAGTGCCCGTTTAGTATCAAAATGGCCATATTTCCGAAACTATTAAAAATTAGATATATTACATGTCGACTTTTTTAAAGCTCTTTAATAGATCTTTCTAACGGTTATATAATATACAGGGTGTTTTGTTTAAAAAGTGCACTTTCTGCAATAAATCGAAAATCCAATGTTCAATTGTTTTTCTGTTGGCAGCTCGTTAATCAGCAGAAAAAATACTACAACTTTACTAAGTTACCGGACTTCGTATCCCCAATAATAAAGAAGTTAGCAATAGTGCCGACTTAAGTTTGCTCAACCATGTATATTGTAAAAAGAGAAAAAAATGTATTTTGAAATATAATATAAATTTTATTTTGTAATGCATTTATAAAAGGTGATGGAATACTGATATTTTTTGCACTTTTTCTAACGAGATAGTTTTACCAATGATTTTTCGTGTTCAAGTGACTTTGTCGTTAAATATAACTGAGAATCCTGGACAAAGTTTTGATAGAGCATTGTGTAAAGGGGGAAAGTTAACTATAGATTTCATCCCACATTGAGCTTACAAAAGTCTCGAAAAGATTAAGGTTTTATTGCATATTTAAGTCAAATTTTCTTGCTTTGTCGGATTAGATCAAACCGTATTCGAAAATAATGATAAAAATATGAGAATCAAGAAAATGTAGGTTTTCAAACCGTTGCGTCATAGCCCAATAAGCTGTTAGCTTATAATTATGATTTTTATTTTTAGGGTTAATATGTACGTTAGTTTTAAGCCAAATATAAAAATTTTCCACTTGCCATTTACACCCATGTTAAAAGTTTACAAAAATGACCACAACAAAGTTTTTAATGAGTTCAATGTATACGCCCGCCCGACAAAGATAGCTATATTGGTTTTAAACCATGATCCGAAATGTATTCAAAACAGTTTAATAAGTGACCTATACGACGTCACTGTTTAACAAAAAAATGAAATGTTTTTAAAATGTATTGAATCGTATTAACAACAAAAAATGGCTTTAGTCGATAGACAGGTTTAGCGATGATTTTTTCACATAATAGTACATTTACAAAAGTCTCAAGATGATTTAGATTTGTATACAGTGTCTCTACGTAAGTTGGCGTCATATGGTAAACTTTTTTATTATTAATTTTACGAAAAAAGATATTCTTTATAAAAAGTTCTGCATGGTCAAAAACCTAAAATACAATCATCAGATATCAAATTGTGTCAGTCATCTACGAGGCTTCGCCAAAAATTTAACTTTTGCTTAAGAGTAAAGTACTCTAATTTTTGCTAATATTGCAAATTGTTATTTAAAAAATGTTAAGAATCAAAAAGTAAAACAGAACTTTTAAATGCACCTATTATAATACTAAAATATTTTGTCCACGTTTTAATTGTAAACTTGTTACGCACGTAAGTTTTGTCTAAATTTCCGCTTTCACTTCAATGTCAGTGGTTTTTACTTTTTCTAAGAACAATGCCAATCGAATCGCGTTTTGAATAAATTCCACTCGGTTAAAATGGTTTTGATTAAACTGAGATATTTAATAATGTAACAAGTGCAAGTAAGAGTATCTAGCTTGGAATAAATTTAGTAAATCGAAAAGAAATAATTTTCGTTTTCTTTCAAAATAATTAAATAAATACCTTTCTCAAACAACGACAGTATGTCAGTATCTAATTAGCGGCACAAAATGTCAAATTTGAGATTTGAACAACAGCACCGAATTGGCCACGAAATGGTTATAAATGGTCACTAAGTGTGACATATTGGTCATTTATTTATCATTTACTGCTGACCATTTACTGTGACCCAATGACCAATCGTGACTGACCAATTCGTGACCAATTGTTACAGCATTTAACGACCTCCAAATGTTGATTCTAATGTGCTAAATATATCTATGTAGCAATTAGTGACCTTAAAAATTTAGACTCTTTATATTTATTCTAGTATCTTTGACCAAATATTAAATACCTATGACCCATTCTGTAATTGTCACTAGCTTTACGATTTTTTTGTAAATCCAAAGTTTTTAATTTTAGGCCGCTTAAAAAATTTCCTGGTTCTTGAATATCTTCATTTATTACAGAACTCCTTTAATGTTGCTTACCAATAAATCTGACCAGTGTTGACCAATTGCATTTATTCAATGGTCTGTTTTATTGGGTACACCCCTAAATCTATCTGGAAAGAATGGGACCGCTTCGGTCCTGGTGCCGAGATATAAGAGCTGACCCTGTTCAGCCCTATTGAACCCTATGAACTGGCCGTTTGCCTGAAACAAAAAGAAAAAATACCCCAAAAACCCAACAAATTAATTCTAATTAAAAAACGACGTTTCAAGTTTAAATTAAGTTAAAAAAATAAAAATAAAAATTACCCAATATAAATTAGAAATATTTAAAATATAAAGCTATTTAATCATTTTTAATTTAAATATTATTTACCTTTTAATTTTTATTTCTAAACTTAATTTTAACTTGCCACCGAAACGTCGTTTTTTAATTAGAATTCGGGTTTTTGGAGGTTTTTCTTTATTTTGTTTCAGGCGACCAGCCAGTTCATAGGGTCAATAGGGCTGAACAGGGTCAGCTCGTATACCCCGGGGCCAGCACCGAAGCGGTCCCGTTCTTTCCAGAAAAATTTAGGCGTGTACCCAATAAACAAGACCATTAAATAAATGAATCCGCCTAACCAATATAGAGCATATATCTTTAATTGCATTTATTTTGAGTGAGCCATGTATGATTAATTTGTGGCGCTAAAAATTTTTCAATGACATGAATATTTTAAACACGCCGTTAAAGTTGGTGTATGGATGACTAATTCGTCATACTTAGAGACCATTTTTGACCATTTCGTGAGCAATTCGGAGCTGTTTTTCAAATCTCAAATTCCACATTTTGGATATGAGATATGATGTTTTTTTACGCACCATTTTTTTAGAGTATTTTTAAACTGCATATTTAAATATTATTTTGTTACAATATTTGGTTAGACAGGATTTTAGGGTAAAGAAAAATAAGGTATACCTTATTTTTATAGTAAAACTCAAAGGCGCTACCTGCAGTAGTTCGCAGACATTTAAAACTTTTTGAGGCAATCTGTATTTAAATTTTAAGTGAAAATAATTATTCTTCCATATATTTTACATAAAAATGTGGTAAAAGTTGATCTGAGTAGCAGTTTTTCAGAAATCTGAATTTAAAAAGTCACTTTTTGTTTGGACAAATTTTACCTATACAGAATGTTTTAAAATAAGAAGCTGATCTTTAAGAGTGTAAATCCTTAGGTAATATTAAGAAGAAAAGTTTAAATAAACATATGGTCTAAGTCTCAAACCAATTTTTCAGGTAGGTATTTCAGACAGACTGGAAACTTGTCACATACTAGTTCTATTATACCTCGATACGGAACTGCAGGGCTGGCTACTGAGTAGCTGGTCTAAAGAAAAAAAAATATTAATTTTTGTTTCTCAAAAATACAGGGTGTTTCCTAACTACGGTACAACACTTAAGTTTCCTAACTATTTTACGAAACTTAAGGGGAGCTTTCTTATGTCTTTTTATGAAAAAAGTTCCTATAAACATATGTCTTGCTTTATTTCTCAAATATAGGGCGTTAAAGTTTTTAAAAATTTCTGTATTTCTTAAATACCTATCTTAAAAACGCATTAATCGGTTTGGATGAAATTTGGTATACGTGTTTAATCTAGTAAGGTGCTTGTAGAGCTTTACCTAAATTAAGATTATTGGGTCCAGTGGCGTCATATCGGCTGTGGTGCCCACTAGACCCAATAATCTTAATTTAGGTAGAGTTTTACAAGCGCTTTACTACATTTAATTGGTTTACCAAATTTCATTTAAATTGGTTGAAGCGTTTTTACGATATTTAAAATTTTTTAAAAACTTTAACGCCCTGTATCTCAGAAATGAAGCAAGTCCGAACATATGTTTATAAGAACTTTAAAAAAAAGACATAAGAAAGCGCCCCTTAAGTTTCGTAAAATAGTTAGGAAACTCCCTGCATTTTTAGAAAACAAAAAATTATTATTTAACTTTCTTTTTGCATTTGACCCGCTGCTCAGCAGCCAGGTCCGCAGTTCCGTATTGGGGTATAATAGGACAAGTATGTGACAAGTTGACAGCCTGCCTCAAATACCTACCTAACAATTGGTGCCAGTTCTCCTGCTACTATGTCCCAAATGTCATAGTTCTTGCAATACAAAGCGGTAAAAATAGATTATTTTTTTAAACTTTACCAACTGGTAGGTATTTATAAGTTAGGCCATTTAGGTCATAGGTTAATCTAAACAATTTTTATTAGGATCAATTAAATAATTACACTCTTTAAGATCAGCATTCTAATTTTATACTCTTATTATTAGCAAAATGACTTATCAAATTGATAATTGAACTTTTGACACTTTGTATCTCATTTATCCACTTTTGGACAGGAAGAAGTGGGGTCAGCTAGTCCTATTTTAGCCTTTGAAACTTGTGGTACCATTTATTGCGCAACTTTTAGAGACCCCGGTATATCATTACTGTACAGGCTATTTAAAAAATTTTTGGCATCTTCTGCGAAATATTATACAGATTTTTTTAAAGTTGAGTCCATACGACATACGAGATATATATAGTCCTCTACATATAACTATAATATACAGCCACACAAAAAAAGTTATGCCGTTTTGAACATAAGCTAAGAACTCCAGGTGGCGCCCTTTACATTTTACAACAAAAACATGAGCAGATTTCGATTAATGGCTAAAATAAAATAAAAACTTTGACACCCTGTATCTCACAAACGATCAACTTTTCAAGTAAGTAATTGCATTAGATCCTTCCATTTTGGCTCAAGAATTTTGTGAAACCCTGTATTATACACTACTTTATTTTTAACCATGTTACAAAAGTCAAAATTTAAATGTAAATTTAACACTTAAACTGGAAACACACTCTATTAAGATGTACTGCACCATCCCATTTTAAATACTTTTTAAAAAATATATATCTAGGGTAAAGCAAGCAATCACAACTATTATTTATTACCTCACCTAGAAATTCCTTCGTGTATAGTCCAGACTTAACGCCGGGGGACAAAGTTATTGCAGATGCGACCGAAGTAATTGTTTAAAGGTGGTCTAACCAATTGGATAATTAATTTAAATGTTATACGATGGTCTTGTAAAATCGAAAATGAAAGTGTTTTTGTATCAGAATAAAGAGCAATGATAAATGTTAAGTTTGGGTACGTGGTGAATTGGTAGAGTGACACTATAGTGGTAAATAAATCATCAGCGTACCAAATATTTTTAAAAATAAATTTAAATTTTAATTTTTAGTTATGTTGATTTTTTAACAAATGTTAAGAAATGCTGTTTTTTAATCGTTTTCTTTTAGTTCCCATATCATGAAATTTAAAATGTATCAGTTTGCGGATAACGTTAACAAGCATTATAGAAAATTATTAATAATAATAAATTCGGATAAAAAAATATAAAATGTATAGGGTCGTAGAAAAAATAGAGTATGCAACAGATGTATAGTGTGTTATTTTAGTCATGGAATTGCCGCGCTTGCGTGACGGCTTAGGGCTCTGCTACGATAACAAGCGGAAGTATCGAGTGGAAAGTATCAAATCTATGTAACGGTGGCCGGTACTGGCTACAATATTTTGTGATAAACGGCGTTTTGAAACTAGTTTATAATATATTAAAAACTCTCCGCCATAATATTTGTTCGTTTTGAGCGGCAGCGGCAGAGTTTTTTGGTCATGTATATTACAGCCGCCTGATTTAAAAATACAAATTAATTTATGCTACCATAAAGATCAAAAGCAGCGCTCTTACACTTTCCGCTCTCCGCTAGCCGCTGGCGCTTGGTATCGTAGCCGTAGCCTTATGCTATCAAACCTTCCATTCCATTTCATTTTTAATATTGCGTTTTGCAATATTTATTTTTTAAAATTTATATAATTGCCATTTCAAATAAAGTGCCAATCTCTACAAAAATTCTATTTACTTTTTTGTAATTTTAATTGAAATTATTTTAAAAAATATTTTTTAGATTGTACGAAAAAAAACACAAAATATGGCTTTTTCAACATTCTTTTTTTTAATACGGAAAAGGCTACAAATATCCATAGTTATATTTACTACACTGGGCCAAAATATTCAACCATTTCTTTGTTAAAATATTGAGAATAATGTTTAGGGTGGCAAAAAATTTATCGATTTCACCCTTTAATATTTAATAATTTTTATAGGTCTGGTTAGTTTCATTTTAATTTAAAATGGACTATCACAAAGTAACGGACACTCAATCTAGTGTTTAATAGGTCTATCTTCAAATTAACACTTTTTGACAAAAATCTTTGTTTTTTATGTTAAGCTCGCAAATTGTTGATCTAAAAAATTTTACCAACACACATTTTTAAAATAAATTAAATCCGACAAAAAGTTTTCTTCGTAATTTTCATGTAATTGGGTTAAGAACACAGAACTATTTTTTAAATTTTGTTTCTTGAGTTTGAATTTTTAGGTACTACTACAAATATCAATATTTAAATTAATCCAATGCATACCTTTAAAGAATATTTAATGTGCTTAGTTCCGGATTAACCTATATGCAAATTAAACAATTGCTTAAGGCATGTGGGGGCACCCTAAAGAGTAAAAAGAAACACATGAGCAAAATGCGTCTATAAACGTAAGCACCTTTTTTTGCTCCTTAAATATTCAAATATTTTAAACGCTAAACGAATTTTTATGTGTTTTATAAACATAAGGACCTTTTGTTGCTCCTCAAAAACTTAAAAAATTTTAACACAAAATGAATTTTCTATGTGTTTTATAAACATGAAGCCCTTTTGTTGCTCCCCAAAAACTTAAAATGTTTAACGCAAAATGAATTTTCCATGTGTTTTATAAACATGAGGACTATTTGGTGCTTCTAAAAACTCAAACATTTTTAACGCAAAATGAATTTTTAGATGTAGCATAGCTAGGGGACCCCACTGGCAGGGCCGGCCCGAGGAAAAGTGACGCCTGAGGCGGCTAAGATTTTGGCGCACTAAGCTTAGAAATTAAGATTACCCTATTATAGCCAGTATTTTTTAAGTAATATTTTACATAATGTAAATAAATGTCTTTTAATTAAAAATAAGTGATTATCAGGCTGATTTTAAATCAAAAAAAAAATTATGTCGGCTAAAAACCATGTTTTTACATAGGATGACAAAGTTTGCTTTATTACTTTGTTTAAAGAACTAAAAAAACTTTTTCTCGTCAAAGAGTGTGATTTATACATACAGTGTGGGCTTGTGGGCATGGGCGCCGCCTGGATAAAATCCCAGAGGGGCACCAAGCAAGTACAGAAAAAAATATTTAAAATTTCTTGCCGTTATAATCGCTTAGCCCCCAAAAATTATTAAATATTTAAAGTGTATTAGTGTTTTTCGGCAAATATACTCTATAAACAGGGGCTTAAGCCCTCCTCCCAAAAACCAGTGGCTAGTTGAGCCACTGCTTATTTTGCATTAATACAAAAATTATGTCATTGCACACAACCGTTTGAATATTCATGCAGGGATATGGAAAATTCGAACCGAAGAACAAAGGTAAAAAATTTACCAGTAATAATATACAATATAACTAAATCTTAAAACTAAAGATAAAATTACTCTGCAAACAAAAATAGGAATCTTCTACTATTTTGACCAATTTTATTTATTACATCTTTAATAAAATTTTCCTTTTGTGCTTCAATTTGTTGACTATGAACGCATAAAAGGCATAGAGGATCTTGCGACTTGCGATATTGTAGAACGCAATCAAGTTTATACACGTCTAAGGGAACGGCCAGTCTGAAGGGCGCGCCAGCGACAAGCAAGTTTTTAAAACCCAGCGGGCGGGCGAATTTAACATGCAGCCTTCGTATTCCAAAAATCGCTCGCTCTCTTGTCGCACGCCCGCTCTTCAGTCTGGCCTGTCACTGGGTGCTGAATGAACGTTCCATTGTTGCCGTTGTTGATGGCATGCTTAAAAACATTTTTAAAGGTTGTTTTATTCATTTAGCACATTTTTTGATTAATAATATTGATTGATATTTACCCCTATGGGTTTAACGAGAAATAATTCGAAGAACTTTTATTTTATATTTAAAGTTTTACCTCTCTAACTACTTACTACGGATCATAAATCTCAAAGAAAGTACGCTACTAGCTAAAATAGCTACAATACAAGCTTCAAAAAACTAAATGAATCAAAAATTACCAACGAAAAAACTTTAAAACACAAAATTTAGAGAATTGTCAGCAAATAAAAATGTATTTTTACTGGGACAGTCTGCACCAACAAACATCTTATTTAGCTTTTTTAAAAAAAAGGTTTATAAATAGCATCATACAGTAAGGAAATTATAAGAGTTATCATGGAATAGCCGATTTAAGGACAGATCATGCGAAAACTCCCAATATAATTTTATTCGTTTCTCGTTGAAATACCGCCAGTTAGTCATTTCAGTAAGCTTACGGGTCTCCCCACCGCTGATGTTACACGAGGCGAGGCTTGGACCGACGCATTTAAAGTGTTAACTGGCAAAAATGACAAGCCTGCCGCCAGCCTGCCGCGAAAGCGGTACGAAAATTTTAGCATGCCATGGTTTCTCTTATCCGTAGGTATGTTACTTTATGATAGCATCCATTTGTTTTATATTTTTGCGAGTTTGCTACAATTACCTAAATACCGTGGGGGCAAGCGCCCCGTCCCCCGTCCCCTTTGATGCCACATCCTTTGTACTTCATACATATCTATTTAATGATGATATGGCGGCCCCAGGGCTGGTCCGAGGGGTGAGGGTGATGATGGAATTGAAAAGTGAGGACGTGAGGACCTTTTTTTGCTCTTGAAAAAGTCTAAACCTATTTTTAAATTTTATTTCTTTGATTTCAATATGGATATTTGTAGTAGTAACAAAAAAACAAAATGGAAAAAAATAGTTCAATGTTCTAAGCCTGATTACATGGAAACAGCTTATTTGACGACAATTGACGAAGAGAGCTTTTTGTAGGAAAATTAATTTTCTTTAAGAATGTGTCTTGGTTATTTTTAGATCCACAATTTGCGAGTTTGGCATAAAACAAAAGATTTTTTCAAAAGACGGTTAGTAGCTAAGATAGACCTTTTTATTATTATTAATAATGGCCTAAACCTTTACAATATTTTCTTTGTCACCTTGAGCAATATTCTCGATATATCTTTAAAAAAATAGAGTTCTTTTTTTGCGCAGTCGGATATTTACACAACAAATTAATGTATTGTATGGATTTACTTGATTTCAATTGTTTACGTTTAATTTATTTAAGTATTACCCTTTTATCTCGCACTACCTACGTCACTGCAACTGTCCCCCTGGTCGGTCGCATTTCAAGAATTTATTGGGGTGTGGCAAATATATAACACTCTACCTTACGACTGATCCCATTTTGCTTGATCTAAACGCGATGTCATTTTTCTGAAAGTGAAAGTGATCGATTTGGTTTTGTTTTTTTTAGTTATTTTATCGAATTTAGACAAGATGACTCGGTGGTGTGCTACCGGCGTGTTTTTAGTGGTAAGTCTTATTATAAATTTGAAACTTTTGGGTAAATCAATGCAATTTATCGAGATGATTAGTGTGAAATAAAATGCAGGTTGTCTAAAGACTAATTTTTTTCTACCAGTAGAGATTCCTTATTGAATTTCTTATACAAAATGTTTTTGTACTATCTTACAGAATGTTTTAAATCAGATCCGAGAAACTGAAGGATATAATTCCTTACTTAAAATTAAGGGTTGATCTTGTAAAAAACGTTGGGTCAAAAGTCGACCATTAATAAAATAATATTAATTTATAATGCTTGTATTTTTAATCTTAAAAAAAAGAAATATTACCAACGCCTTAATAGGTAACAGCAGAGAAAAATATTTTTTTATAAATTAGGTTTTTCTCGTTTCGACAAGTATTGACTTACATTTTCTTAAAATAAAAAATACAAAAGATAAAAAATTCTAAACAAACCAGGATTTTGCACTAGACATCTTCAAACACACTATTACTGCAGAACTTAATGACTGATTGTATTTAAGAATGTGTCAAAATAAAGATTTTTTGTACTTATAAGTTACCATCACGTATAAATTGCCATTATTGTTGGTATTTTTTGGTGACCTGCAAATAATTCATTACAATAAAATAAAGTAATAAGAACGGTTTAAAAAGTCTTACAGAGATTTCAGGTTCTAATTGATTATTCGTCAAAAACAAAATAAATACGGCTCTGCCACGGCTAATACTTTTATGACTTTATTGTATGCCATCTCAGGTCAAGTGACTTTTCTAGATCGTGAAAAGAACTTTTTACTTTATCTTTAAACCCAATATACGTATGTAATATTTACAGCCACAAGAACAGATGGTTATGCGGTTCCATTATAGAATAAAACCGCCGTATTTAAAAAGTCAATAAACAGTTGTAAGTTAATATAACGTTTACGTAGACAGAGATTAACTACAGGACTGCCGAGAGGGCGATGAAGGTGGTACACATAACCGGGGCTCGAACTAAATGAGGGGACCCACGCGGAAACGTAAAACGTAAATGGAACAAAGAAGTGAGGACCTTTTTTTTGCTCTTTAACTTTAATTAACTAAAATTTTATAAATTAATGTAATGTAAACAATATTAGTTTGGAGGAAGTTAGGACCCTTTTTTTCTTTTTTTGCTCTCGAAAAGTTGCAGCAAGAAAAAGTTTCATGCAAGAAATCTTTTAAACTGTAAAAACAGCTTATAGTATACATAGCTACATGTCGATTTTTCGAAAAATCTAAAAGTATCAGTGCCACACATGTTCTATATGACTAAGATCAGGAGATCCTGGTGGCCAAGGTAAAAGGAGTTTAAATAATCGTAGTAAGTGCTTCCAATTAGAACAATATCTAGTCCAGTACCTCTAGTTTTTTGAGTATTTTTTAGTCCATTTTCAACAATACCTACAATTTGATTTATACATTTGTATTTCGTAAAAAAAAAATGTTTTTCGTTTTCTTTTACCTGATTATTTTCATTTTGGGTACTAGAGTACTAGCTAAAAATTGTGGAAATGCGGTAGGTAATATAAATTGCAGTTAAACTATGTCTTTTTTAGGTGGGGCTGACTGGCAGTACTACTATTACCTTGGTCATTGGGTACTATTTTAGTTGTAACCTTACACACCTTTAAAAATAATTAGAAATACCTATAAAGTAGTTAGCTGATATACACTTTTATACAGAGTGTCTTAAAAGCTATTAAAATAAAATAACTTTTAAATGATATTCAGATATGATATCAGTAAAAATATTTTTGAAGTATGAATTTCTATTACTATAAAAATCTATCTTATTACATATAACTCTATACAAGGTGTTACCATTTTCCTAAGTTTTTTTTTCAAGATCGATAAATACATTACAAACTTTACTTAAGTGAAGCTAGAGACTTTTATTATAATTTTGGTAATTCTGTATTATTGGCATGTGCATTGTTGCTTTTTTGCAAAAGATGTCTAAAGAGTGTTGCAGTTTATTACCATTTAAAAAAAACGACTTATACAATACAATGTTCGTTTTTAAGAATTATATATATTTGTTTTAAAACACTGTATGGTTATATGAAATGGATACCGGCAGTACCAATGGGTACCTAGTAAAAAAGTAATACTTGTCAGTTATTTGACCTTGCGATGAACATAGAATTAATAAATATGCACTTTTATTCCATATTTAAACGAGATTATAGATTTTATCGCAACCGTTATACCTATATTCAAAATATACATACGCACGTATTTGTGGTATTATAATGTACAGAGTGTCTCAAAATAAAGGCACCATATTGGTGAAGGATATTTCTATTTTTATTCGTTGGTTTGTTCTAGGTATTTACCTAGTTCTAAGCAATAAAATAAATATTTGTTATTTATAAAGACCAATAAAATGTTGTTATCTTCTGGATATATTATTTGTCTGTACATATTCTAAATTTCAAAATGATTTAAGTCCTGAAGGCATAGTTAGGAATTTGTATGTAGGTTAGTGTCAACTTTTGTTTTTGTATCAGTTATTATCGAATTCTAGTCAATAAAATAAATATTTGTGGTTTGTATTAACGTTATTTTAGTATATTATAGATATACCTGGTCTGATTCTACATACAATTTTAAGTAGATATGGGCCCAAAAGGGATAGTTACGAATTTTTATGTAGGCTAGTGGCAATTTTTGAGTATATACTTTGTTCACTATAAATTGAGAAAAACACCTGAATAAAAAATGTATTTTATTGGTTTAAAACTGTAATAATCAGAGTTACTTACTAGGCATTCATTATGAATTTATAGTGGCCAGAGTACAGTATACAAATAAAATAATTATTTCTGGTTCAGTTGGACTAATAATATATTAGTATCTTATGGTAGGTTTACACCTGACATTTATTGCATGATATTTATGTCAGACAGACAATTCTGGCTA
Source organism: Listronotus bonariensis (assembly GCA_014170235.1). NCBI lineage: Eukaryota > Metazoa > Arthropoda > Insecta > Coleoptera > Curculionidae > Listronotus > Listronotus bonariensis. The sequence goes on along the minus strand of JACEGR010001735.1, from coordinate 7,445 downwards.
ATGTAAACGGTCAAAAATTTATGTCTGATAGAATTTTTTTTGTTTACATTTCTGCTTGACATAAATATCATGCAATAAATGTCAGTTGTAAACCTACCACTACAGATATATCCTTTGCCTCCAAATATTTGAAATTTCAAGTTGATATAAGACCTAAATGGATAATAACAAATTTTTATGTAGCCTGGTGGCAAAATTTTACTTATTTCCATAATTACCCAATTTCTAACATATAAAATATTTATTTGTGGTTCAGTTGGATTACCAATATATTGATATATTAAGTTGGTATAAGACCTAAATGGAAAGTTACACTTTTTGTGTAGGCTTGTGGCAACTATTAACTAAATTCAAGTTGTTAACTAATTTCTAAAAAAAACAATTATTTCTGGTTTGGTTGGAACAACAATATATCGATTATTATCTTATGTATATACCTTTTATCGCCACATATTTAAAATTTAAAGTTGATATAAGACCTAAATAAATAGTAACAATTTTTTTTTGTAGTCTGGTGGCAAATTTTGACGAAAAATCAAGTTATTACCTAATTTCTAAAACAACAAAATAATTACTTCTAGTTCAATTGGCCCAACAATATATTAGTATCTTATATTATTATGTAGATATATTCTTTGCCGCTACATATTTGAAATTTCAAGTTGATATAAGCCCTAAATGGATAGCTACGAATTTTTATGTAGACTGGCGGTAAATTTTGACTAAGTTCAATAATTACCTAATTTCTAACAAATAAAATAATAATATTTGTGGTTCAGTAGGTCGAACAATATATTAGTATCTTATAGATATATTTTTCCACTTATTTATAATTTTAAGTGGATATAGGTGCTTAAGGGAGGGGGTAAGGTATTTAATTTACAACTCACGTTTTCAAAGTCGGTGCCCCTGATAACTCCAAAACTACTGCACCGATCCTTTTGAAATTTTAAACACTATTTCTGTACATCATTTACGAGGTAACGCTGTCGAGTTTTTTAAGCGCATTGGTTTAAGGGGGAGTAAGGTATTCAATTCACAACTCACGTTTTCAAAGTCGGTGCCCCTGATAACTTCAAAACTACTGCACCGATCCTTTTAAAATTTTAAACACTATTTCTGTACATCATTTACGAGGTAACACTGTCGAGTTTTTTTTCATAATTTTGATTTTGCAATAACAAATTAGCCGATTTTTTCCCACAAAATTGTGTTTTTCACTTCAAAGTGTTCGAAAAAATGAAAAAATTTGGAAAAAAAACTCGACAGCGTTACCTGGGGAAAACTATTATCTAACGAATGAACTTTGATTTTTGATTTCGGATGATCCAGCACCAAGTTATGAGGGGCACCGCAATTCAACTTTTTCGAGACACGTCCGAACAATTGCTGCCATTGCCGTATTTTTTAATATTTTTTGTAAAAATTTGATGAATTCTTCTTCGAATGTCATACTTTAATGTACCATTGGTTGAGTAAATAAATTTTAACTGTATCGTCAGAAAAAAATCACGAAAACATGGCTTTTTTGTACGATTTGACCTTAGCTTCCCCATTGTATAGTTACGGTTTTTTATGTATGTTGGTGGCATCTTTTGACTAAGTTCAATAGTTACCATATTTCTAACAAATAAAATAATTATTTGTGGTTCAGTGGGAATAACAGAAATCGGAAATAACTTTTAGATACATTCTTTGTCGCCACATATACAAAAGTTTAAGTTGATATAAATCCTAAATAGATAGTTACGAATTTTTATGAAGGATGGTGGCAACTTTTGAGTAAGTCCCTTTTATAAAAAATAATTATTTGTGGTTCAGTACTTATTCAAAATTTAAAGACGATATAGGCCCTAAAACAATATTTAGTATCCTTTTTAATATTCTACACAATATTTTTTTTTGTTTCAAAAAACTAATTGAAACGTCCTATATGTGCAGAAATACCTAATATGACTACGGTGGCTACGGTCAGAGTACTTCGCCCGTACCCAGGTGACCCAAGGTCGGATCCCCAGCCTGGAAGACATAGTAGTTGCATAGTTGTTTAAAAATCACGTCCGTTGTGGCACTACCACGTTCTCTAAAAGATGCTGTAAAATGCAAAATCTGCATGTTTTAGCACTTGGACAACGTTGACGGAACAGGAGAAAAGATGCGTTAAACATCTAATAACCTGACGCTCACGGTACTCTGATTGTTACGCATAAGCCTTCGTGGGCTGGGCAAAGATAAAAAAGAAAATCACAATATTTTATGCCATCATATATTTTCTTTTGTGCAGTTACGTGAAAAAAAATAGTCTTTGTTGCCATGGTTACTGACTTTTTCGACTAATGGGATAAATTCAGGTTCAGTTATTTTTACTTTCGTCATTCTCCAAAGAAATCGGCTTATTGCCAAAAAATTTTATCTATATCACATAATTTTTTAATTAATTTCTGAAATAATGAAATGATTATTCTAAACGACTTTCTTCTACAGCACGTTGTCTACAACTTTATATACATATTAATATGTAATAGTATTAAAATTAATGAGAGCATATGATAAAAAATATTTTATCTAAACTAGATCAAATAGTTCCATAATTCGAGGTCAACCTGTTTAAATTTTTATACCGTGGACAAAAAAAAATGAATTAATTAATGTGAACTTCCTTATTATAATTAATGTAATTAATTTAATATGTAGTGCAGGGTAGTTATAATTGGACACTCCAACTAGAGTGATTATTATAAGTTAAATAAAAAAAGTTACTTACAAAAGTTTTAAGTTACATCAACACCGTACCTAGGATTTTCTTTTTTCAATCTAAAAGATGCGACCTGTGGGACTCACATGTACAAGGCGGCGCCTTTTTGCAGTGGCGTAACTAGCCTCTGTTTTTGGGGTGAGGGGAGGGTTAAGCCCCTATTTATAGGGTACATTTACCGAAAAACATTAAGATACTTTAAATGTTTAATAATTTTGGGGGACTAATCGCTGTTTGAGGGGGACTAATTGCGCCTATGTTTGTTGACCTTGCAGGGTAGAGCAAAAACTAAAAGAGATAGAACAAACCTGATTGCACAATATTGATTTCAATGTTTAAAGCAAATTCAATGGTAAAAGTAAATCATGGCTAACTTGGTTAGTTTTGGAGATACAGAGTGTTTTTCAAATTTTGTCAATTTGGCCACTCACTTGTAACTCGCCTTATATAGAGATAGAAAAAAATGTAAATAGAAAAGTTTTAGGGATTTCTACGTTGAACTCGGTGGCGTACCTAAATTATTTCCATTTGCCTTTATTTTAAAGTAATAAATTAAAATGAAACACCCTGTATATTTTATTACCAATAAAAATGTTGCATTAAAAGCCGTAAAAAATGCCACATTTTGTGCATTCCAATTAAAACAAGCCTCCCACGTCAAATTTTTATTTTTAGGGAGACATATTTTTGTGTCTTACCAACACAAACTTCAGAAAGTTAAAATGGGAAGGGGGTCAAGTAATACCTTACCTTAAGTGGTTTTAAATTCTCTCTTCAACAGATTTTAGTTTTTCAAAATCGGTTCAGTAGTTTCTGAGAAAATGTACCCTAAATACCGGGGTTCCTAGCGAGTGGCTCACCCCTGTGGCGGCAAAGGATATATCTATAAAATATTAATACATATATTGTTGTTCAAACCAAACCAGAAATAATTATTTAATTTTTTAGAAATTAGGTAATAACTTGAATTTAGTCAAGCCTACACAAAAATTTGTAACTTTCCATTTAGGTCTTATATCAACTTAATATATCAATATAATGGTAATCCAACTGAACCACAAATAATAATTTTATATGTTAGAAATTGGTTAATTATGGAAATTAGTCAAAATTTGCCACCAGGCTACACAAAAATTTGTTACTATCCATTTAGGTCTTATATAAACTTGAAATTTCAAATATTTGGAGGCAAAGGATATATCTGTAATGGTAGGTTTACATCTGACATTTATTGCATGATATTTATGTCAGGGAAAAATGTAAACAATAAAAAATTCTATCGACATAAATTTTGACCGTTTACATTAGCCAGAATTGTCTGTCTGACATAAATATCATGCAATAAATGTCAGATGTAAACCTACCATAAGATACTAATATATTATTAGTCAAACTGAACCACAAATAATAATTATTTTATTTATATACTATACTTTGGCCACTATAAATTGATAATGAATGCCTAGTAAGTAACTCTAATTATTACAGTTTTAAACCAATAAAATACATTTTTTATTCAGGTGTTTTTCTCAATTTATAGTGGACAGAGTATAGTTTTCAAAAATTGCCACTAGCCTACATAAAAATTCGTAACTATCCCTTTTGGACCCATATCTACTTAAAATTGTATGTAGAATAAGAATAGGTATATGTATAATATACTAAAATAACGTTAGTACAAACCACAAATATTTATTTTATTGACTAGAATTCGATAATAACTGATACAAAAACAAAAGTTGACACTAACCTACATACAAATTCCTAACTATGCATTCAGGGCTTACATCATTTTGAAATTTAGAATATGTACAGACAAATGATATATCCAGAAGATAGCAACATTTTATTGATCTTTATGAATTACAATTATTTATTTTATTGATTAGAACTAGGATATTACCTAGAACAAACCAATGAATAAAAAATAGAAATTTCCGTCACCAATATGGTGACTTTATTTCGAGACACTCTGTACATTATAAAACCACAAATACGTACGTATGTATATTTTGTATATAGGTATAACGGTTGCGATAAAATCTATAATCTCGTTTAAATATGGAATAAAAGTGCACATTTATTAATTCTATGTTTATCGCAAGGACAAATAACTGACAAGTATTACTTTTTTATTAGGTACCCATTGGTACTGCCGGTATCCATTTCATATAACCATACAGTGTTTTAAAACAAATATATGTAATTCTTAAAAACGAACATTGTATTGAATTAGTCGATTATTTTTTGAAAAATGGTAATAAACTGCAACACTCTTTAGACATCTTTTGCCAGAAAGCAACAATGCACATGCCAATAATATAGAATTACCAAAATTATAATAAAAGTCTCTAGCTTCACTACTACAAACTAAACTTTGTAATGTATTTGTCGATCTTAAAAAAACTAATGAAAATGGCAACACTTTATATAGAGTTATATGTTTGTAGTCATAGAAATTCATGCTTCAAAAATATTTTTACTGATATAGATATCTGAATCTCATTTCAAAGTTATTTTATTTTAATTGCTTTTAAGACACTCTGTATAAAAGTGTATATCAACTAACTACTTTATAGGTATTTCTAATTATTTTTAAAGGTGTGTAAGGTTACATATACTATAACTTTTTTATTGTTTAAAATATCAAAATAAAATTTGGTACATTGGTATATCACATAATTAGGCAATGTTTAGTCGAAAACGCCCTTAACTTTCTTATTTTAAATGAAACACCCGGTATATTATTACTTATCTGAATAGAAAATGACATGCCGAGTACAATGACACTCAATTTGCCACACTAACCTCTAAATATTTTATTTCTTAATTTTTATTCAAAAGTGTCATAAATGCAATTTTTTTGCTTTATTTGTTTTCTGGGAGATTTAATTTAAACAAAATAGTAGGCTTTTCTCCAGAATAAAATAAAAAAAATTATTTACTATTTTAAGAAAATTAAAACTTTTATATATTATGAAGAACTATTCTGCTCTTATACAATATAATAAAAGTTATGATTACTTTAAAAGAAATAAAATAATGAAATATTTAATATTAATTATTTACAATACAGTGTTTATAGATTGAAACCTTTGTATTGTAAGTAACTTAATAATAAATATTTCATTATTTTATTTCTTTTAAAGTAATCATAACTTTTATTATATTGTGTAAGAGCAGAATAGTTCTTCATAATATATAAAAGTTTTATTTTTTTTTAAAGTTGAATAAACTTTTAATTTTATTCTGGAGAAAAGCCAAATAATATTTTGTTTAAATACAAATGTAATGTCATTTTACTAAAAATGTCATTTTATATACAAATTTGTAAAAATATATCATTAGGTATATGTAATTAATTAAAGTCATAGATAAAAATCAACTGGCTATAGTTTGTTAAAAAATATACAGGGTGTTTCACAAATTAGCCAACAAACTTTAAGGGCTAATTTTACTAAAAATAAGAATAAAAATTTGTCCTAAACATCTTAGTTTTCAAAGTACGGGGTATTAAAAATTTTGAAAAAATTATTGTTTTTTTATAACTTTTATACCAATTAAAATATTTTTACAAAATTCGGGAAACGCTTTTTATACACCAAAACACATTTTTGGCATACAAGAAAAAAATAATTTTACGCGTGTCGTCCATGAGAGGTTTCAGGTAAATATTTTTAATAAAAAAATGGTACGTCACTGCATTTTTTTAAATAATAATAATTTTAAATACCCATAGGTGTGAAACAAATTTGATTTTTTAACTTTTTTTATTTGGTTCACAGTTTTCGCGTAAAAAATGAAAACCATTACCCGGCACGGTCATTTTGTATGGATAATATCAAATTCTGCAGTGAAAAATTACCTTCGATAAATAGGGATTTGACCATGCCGATAAATGGTTTTTATTTATTTACGCGAAAACCGTGCATCAAATAAAAAAACATTTAGGAGATAAAATTTGTTTGAAAATTTATGGGAACTTTAAATATTATTTTTATTTTAGAAAAATGCAGTGGCGCCCCATTTTTTAATAAAAAATATTTACCTTAAACCTCTTATAGACGACATTAGTAATACTTATTTTTTATATGCCAAAAAATGTGATTTGGTGCATAAAAGGCGTCCCCCTATTATTTTTAAAAATATCTCAATTGGTATAAAAGGTATTCAGTATAAAAAAATAATAATTTTTTTACACCCTGTAGTTCGAAAACTAAGACGTTTAGGACGAATTTTTATATGAAGTTTTTTCTATATTTTTTAGTTTAGAATTAGCCCCAAAAGTTTTTCGGCAAAGTTGTGAAACACCCTGTATAGATAACTTTGCAAAATTTGGAATAGCTAGATACGACTTTCCTGGAATTTGAGATACCCTATACACATAATTAGTATATTTTTTTGCATTTTCTAGGCTTTATGACAAGTGTTCTAGATTTGCCTATATAAAACACTTCCCACAAAAATTATTGCATTTTTTAGATTTTGTCCATAAGCTTTAATGCAAAAATGCTTTAATTTAAATGGCTCTATCTCTCTTAGTAATTAAGCTTACAGGACAATTAAATAGAGGTAAAGCCATAACTTTTGCGTAACCGTAGTTATTGGCTGTTAAAAATACATCCCTGTAATGAAAGTTTTTGAAAAAAAATAAATACTTTTTATTCGCCCTGTATGATGTCCAGTTGTT